>JAANSO010000670.1:0-25636 GCA_036507315.1 Lepidocyrtus fimetarius
GATATACAAGCTGTTCTGATTTGATTTTCGTATGTAAACAATATTGACTCGTGTAAACGGTTGACTGATCTATGAAGTAATGTGAGAAGCTGAAGATACGTTTCATGTTCCATGTTCTGGATTTCTGTAAAAGCTTGGTTAATGGCCTTTTCCATTTTGATTGTTGAATTTCCCAAGACAGCTTTTAAATCTTTCATTTGAACGGCTTGTTGATGTAGAAATTTAGTTTCTTTATCCATATGTTCTCGTAGTAGGTTGACATGAGCAGCGATATCATTGCTGTTATGAATTACTTGGTTTAATTCATGTTCTGTTGCTACTCCAAACAAAGCAGAATTGATATCTCCAATAAAAGGAAGTAAACCTTCGCCTGTATCGAATCGTTTTCGACGTTTCAACGATTTAGTTGGGAAGACCAATGATGGATGAGCTTCAAATTTGAAGAAGTTTCCAATATCTTTTAGTTGAGAAAAGATGTTAGTTGTAATAGGACAAGTTGACTTTGGACCTTTGCAGGTAAATTTATCTGGCACGGAGATGTGTTCCCAATGTATTGGTGTGTATTTGAAGATAATTTCTGAATAACCAGAATATATGGTGCCTGGAACTTCAGTAATATGTGCACCGGAAAAGTATTGGATTGGTTTGCTGTCGTGATCGTAACGATCATGATAATACGGTTGTACTACGTATGTTTGATTTGTTCTATCGGGTTCCCACTTGTGATGGTGACACAAAATTATTGTCCACAGTTGAATAAAGTAAAACAAGAGTGAGGAATTCATGAAGTGATCGTAACGATGATGATAATACGGTTGTACTACGTATGTTTGATTTGTTCTATCGGGTTCCCACTTGTGATGGTGACACAAAATTATTGTCCACAGTTGAATAAAGTAAAACAAGAATGTGAAATTCATGATGATGTTATTATTCCAAGTGGTAGTCGTCTAAGTAGGTAGGCTTTTTGACAACTCTGCCTGATCTGGTGGTGTATGGATTTAAAGTTTGTTGGAGCTGATCAACTTCGAGCTGCTGTCGAAGGACACTCTCGTCGAGTGACTGATGATCTGGAGTGTTTGGTGGTTGACGTATACCCGGTGGTGGTAGGTCGTCTTCTTCGCGTGCGTTGTTTTCTTGCGTCTGTTGTTTCGCGTCGCGATCTTCTTTTGCTTGTGATGGAGAGTCGATTGGTGGGTCATAATACCAAGAAGGAAAGTCAAAAGAGAAAGGTGAAGAACTAACCTGTTCTGTTTCCGAGTAACCACTCGTTTCTTCTCGTAACTCTATATATCGTTTTACAATTTTCATCATAGGAATTATACTGTCAAATTTAATGCCATCATCTCTAGCAATTTGTTTGAGTAGACCTACTGGTGATGCATAAATACCAAAATCTGAGTGTCGACTTGCGACGTACAATAAATAGCTGAATGCAAGTAAATACTTGTAGTCTCCGTTAATATTTATTCTAGTAAGAGTGTGAAATTTAATTTTACTAATTAGCATTAATAAGTTACTTAAGAGTTCTACGTATGTTTCTTCCGTAGCAGTTTGAGTGTGAATTATGTAATGTTGATTATCTCTATGGTATATGGCCTTAATTAAATAGACTTGTAACATTTTAGTAAGATACTTGTCTGGTAGATCAATGTAATGCTTAGTTTCCGTTACCTCTAATTGCTTAAAAGAGTTCATATATATGTCCAGTTGTCTCAATATTTTAGAAGAATGATCAGGATCTATTCCCTGATTAAAAGTAATAATAGGCATATGTGCAAATTTGATATACTGTTGAGTTACATTAGCGAGGTCATAATATACGATTTTTGCATTTGTCAACGTTTTCTTCAAGTTTTCTTTTTGTTGATTAAACAAGATAAATTTTTCATATGACGTTGCCATGTCTATGTTAAATAGTTTCATCAATGTCGTCCTCGTCAAAATCCATTCGAGGGTAATAATATGGCTTTAATCTAGTTACGTGTATAATATGTAGTTTTCCATCTAATGGATTCATGACTTTGTAATTGACGTCAGACATTTCTTCTCGGACTACGAATGGTCCACGCCAAAATCTAGTAAATTTTTTGCCTTGTTCTGGCTGTATTACAGGATAATATACCAAAACGGTATCGCCAGGTTCGTATGAATATGTCTTTCTATTGCGATCGTATCTGGATTTCCAAATAAGTTGTTGTTTGTCAATGTTTTCTTTCACAGTTTTACGAATCTTTTCTATGTCTATGATTTGACTAGCTCTGTCGAGTTTTTGTAAAACTTTCAATTCTGGATTTAACATTGATGGTGGTTGTCGTGCAAAAACAATGAAATATGGGCTTTTGCCTAATGTTGTGTGTGGTGTAGAATTATAAGCAAGTTTCACAAAAGGTAGTAGAGAATCCCATGAACTGGAACGATGTTCAGTAATTAAAGTCCTTAGTATAGAAATAACTGTACCATTTGCTTTCTCGCAAGCGCCATTACATTGTGGATGGTATCCGCTTGTGAATTTTTGTTTAATGTCTAAAGATTCAGTTAATTCGGTCATGACTTGGTTCATGAAAGATTTACTACGGTCGGATAAAATACTGCTGAAATATCCATGATTAGTAATGACTTTGAGTAGGAACTGGACTACTTCTGCAACGCCTGTGCTTTTCACTGCTTCGATTTCAATGAATCGGGAATATAAACATATCAACACAAGAATGTATTGATTTCCCTTGTTAGATATAGGATTTATAGGTCCTATGTGATCGATTGCTACACAATGAAATGGTATGTCTATGCATGGTATATGACCTAATAAGCCTGCAGGAGCTCGGTGTGGTTGTTTGGTTCTTTGACAAGTGTCACATGATCTTATGTATTTCCTAACATCATTTTTGCAGTTGGGCCAAAAGTAATCTTCACTAATCTTGAGATATGTAACTCTGTCGTTTCTATGTCCGCCTGATGGTGAGTCGTGAAAACTCTGAACAATGTCTTTAGTAAGTGTTTTAGGAATAACAAGACGAGGGTATCCTCGCTGTGTTTGAAATAAAACTTCATTTGTCAGTTGAAATGGAATATCTGCATGGTTTTGTAATTGTATAGCTATTTCTCTACAGAATAAATCTGCTTTTTGTGCCTCTGATATTTGAAACTGTGAATATGGATTACAAACTAATGGATTGGGTCGACTAGTTTGTGCAGGTTCCGAATCGGATGGGTGTGGTAAATTCGGTTGGAAAAAGAATTGTTCATTTCCATGACGAAATTCATATATGCGAACTGCGTCGTCCATACTATAGTTCTCTTCATCATGACTAGTAGGTAATCGAGAAAGAGAATCAGCTAATCCATTATCTTTGGATTTGACATAACGAAATTCTAAATCATATTCTGTTAATGCTAAAGCCATTCGTAACATTTGCTTGTTTTGTCGTATGTTACATGCAAAATTTCTACCTAATATTGGCAAACTATCAGTGTGTATTATAGTTGAGATTCCAAAGATGTATGGCCTAAAGTGATTTACTGCCCAATAGATGGCGTAAAATTCTTTTACACAAATGCTCCAATTAACTTCAGCACCTTGGAAAGATCTAGATGCATACTCGATAATAACTATCTTATCATCATTTAATTGCAAAAGTACGGCCCCAATTGCCGAGTCTGAAGCATCGGTATAAAGATGTGTTGGTAAATTGGAATCAAAGAAGCCTAATAATGGTGCAGTAGAAAGTGTATCTTTAATTTTCTCAAAGGATTGTTGACATTTTTCTGTCCAATTTAATTCACTGTCTTTTTTGATCAAATTGACTAATGGTCGAGATACTAATGCAAGATCTGGTATCCATTTTCTCAAAAAGTTTACTTGACCTAAGAATGCTTGAACTTCTTTAACTGTGGTAGGTACTGGCATATTTTTTATTGTTTTAACCTTTTGAGGATCTGGTTTGAGCCCATGTTCATTAATAATAGTGCCTAGTATTTTCATTTCTGTGTTCGCATACAAACATTTATCTGCGTTCAATGAAACACGCCTCTTGTCGGCTGCTTTAAATACTTGTTCAATGTGTTCTATATTTTCATCAATCGTTTTGCTTTTTATCAGTATGTCGTCTAGATATAAACCTCCAATTTGAGGAAATAAATGTCCAAAAACATCTTGCATAAATGCACTGAATATTAAAGGACTAGAAGACATTCCAAATGGTAATCTAGTATAGCTATATGTAGCTGTTTCTGTACACACTGTACATATTTGTTGATCTTCTTCACATAATTGTAACTGGAGAAAGCCAAATTTGCAATCTATAGAGGTAAAGTATTTGCCTCCTTTCAATTGATTAATAAGTGTACTAGTATGTGGTATAGGAAAAGACTGTCTTTCTATTGCACGGTTTAGTGCACGCATGTCTACACAAATGCGGATTTGTTGTTTGCCATCTGGTGACCTATGACCTTTAGGTACTGCTAAAATGGGAAAACTCCATTCACTTAGATTTTTCTTAAGAATTCCCTGTTGTACAAGGTTGTTAATATGTTTTTCGACTTCAATGCGTTCATAATCTGAAAGTCTGTACGGATTCTTTTTTACAGGAAGTACACCTGGTTTAATCTTTAGTTTGGGTACAACATAATCTGCTGGTGGGAGAGGATCTCCGTCTTTATAGAAAATGTGTGAATATGAAGTAATAAGTTTGACGAACTTTTCTTTTTCTTCCGGAGAAAGTTTCGGGTTTATGGCTTTATCTATTTGTTGCTCAGAAATATACAGCATATTGTAATCCTTTAAAGGAGATTGTGTGGTAGTAGGAAAACCAATTAAAACCTTCTGTTTGCTCCGTATAGTTACGGGATTAAAACCACTGTTATAAATTAGTAATGTCCGATATGAATCATCTTCATCAAAAGCAGCGTAAGTAATTAAATCATTCAAACGTAGTGAAATACACGAATGATAGTCGTAATTTGCTTTTGGGACATCTACCTGTATGGCAGCGATGTGACTCGGTGGAATTGACATGGAGTTGTGGCAACTAAGATAATGATATAACATTTCGCAGTTGTCATCATCCTCTATTTCTATAGTTGGAATATGTTTGAGAGAAAAGTCTGGTTTAGTAAATTCATATTTTAGTTGACCTTTGTTAGTAAACTGTACACAATTATCTTTAAAATTAATAGTAATCTTATGCTTTTTAAAGTTATCAATACCCATGATCACGTCAATATCGACTTCAGTTGGTGCAATGCAAAAGTTAAACGGAAGTGAAAGAGAATCTGAGAAGTGTACTTGTATTGAGACGCTTTCCTTTATTTCTAACTTTTTTCCTCCTATTCCAACAACACGAATAGGATGGAATAAGTACTTAATGTCTTGTGATGGAACAAGCTTTCTTCTGATAAGAGAGATAACTGCTCCAAAATCTAAAATTGCATCAATTTTATGATTATTGATCGTAACTGGAATACGTATTAGACTTTCTAATACTTGAGGTGTGTAATAGATCGGAATATATGAGTTCTCTTCTAAATCAGTGTAAAATTCAAGTGGTAGTAAAGCATATTTTGTAAGCCCTTTACTTTGGCTTATCCTTGCCCGTTTCCCGACTCGGACGGGTTTGGACTATCTATTTGTCTGTCTGTTTCATGCATCAGAAAATTGGGAGAAAGTGAACGTCGCCAATTTTGAGGTGAACGTGGAAAATTAGAATTCCAACGTGCCTGATTTTGTTGATTATTACCAAATTGAATTGAATTACGAGGAGGTTGTGAATAACTTTGGCGGTTCTGTGAAAAGTTGGAAAAATTGCGAAATCGAGATGGATTTGGATTTCCATAAGACCGATAATATTGGTCTGACCGAAGAAAGTTTCTTCCTCTGCTTGGTGGATTTTGGAACCTTTGTCCGTTAAATTGAATTGGTCTATAATCTGGTCTTCGATATCTATTTGCCTTTTCTGCTTCAAGCTTGTTTAAGCGAGCTACTATTGCATCCATATTAAATGAACTATTAGAAGATCTTTGCAGCTCAGTAGAAGAAGAAGGAATTTGCAACATGACTGGCTTAGTCTCAAACTCTGCTGGTCGAGAAAGAGTTGTAGCTTCATCTATTTTCTCTAAAATAGACATTAAATCAGAAAGTGTGTCTGGATTGTGTGGAAACACTGCTAATTTAATTTCTGGCTTGAGCCCTTGCAAAATGAACTTCATTCGACGGGCTTCTGGCATGTTGTCATCGACGTTAGAACATAGATTATCGACAGCGACAGCAAAATCAAGTGCCGATTCATTTGCGCTCTGATTCTTTCTGTAGAGCTCATATTCGAGCATCGTTTTACGATTTATGATGCTGCCAGTTGATTTTTCAAACTCGTCTTTTAAAGTCGACCATGTCCAATCAGGTTGATTGGCTCTCTTGCGTGAATTAGTCTTAGAGCGATACCAGCTTAATGCACCTTCGCGTAAGAAAGTTGGAAAATACGCAACTCTATCTTCCTCGCTCCAATGATTAGCATTGGCGGCCAACTCATAAAGTTGGGTATATTCTTGAGGAGATACTGATTTGCCATCATAATTTGGCGGGTGTACTGGTATTTTGCAAGGTTTTGGTGGTGGTGTGTCACCAGTCATGACTACGAGTTCTTGTGACGATTTAAGAGAGTCAACTAATTCAAGAGGAAATGAGTTTGAACCTGTTATATCTGATAAATCAGCGTCTTGTTCGTTAGTTTCACTTGGCTCTGAATATAATAGTGTTGTAGTTGAGAATGAATTAAGTAGATCGTAATAATCTACAGCACAACTAGCTGGAGTATGTGTAGGATCAAAAGATGCAAAGAAATCGTTATCGTATTCTTCTGCAGTATATCGATATTTGTATAAACCTTCAGTTTTAATATAAGGTTTTTTATGTTTACTTAACTCGGTGGGAATGTCTGTGCTTTCACCTGGAAGCTCAGAAGCAGCAGAATGAAAAGATGAATTTGAGCTTTGGTGAGATGAATGAGGTAAGACGGTGGTAAGAGAGGCTGTGTCTGAATGAGATGAACTTTCTTTTGGGCTTTTCTCTAAATTGTGTTTCTTATTTTTATCAGTTTTTCCTGTTATTAATGAATTTACTTTCTTTATGGCTGATCCTAATTTTGAATTTTTGGGCGAGTCATCCTGACTAGACATAGTTTTCCATAGTATTATTATGTAAAAAGTATTTCTTTAGCTTAAATATATTTTTCATATATTATTCTAGACATATACCGGTCTATCCTTATAGTAATATGTGCGCAAAGTATCATGTAAAATAGACACAAAACGTGTGATGTTAAAAGTGGATCCTGTCGTTTATGTGAATATTTTATATGTATCTGTATGCCCCCCTGTTTTTTATTTGCTCAAACGTGAATGTATGCTTTCACCCTATATAATCTGCCGAACCAATAGAATTTTTCTTTATATGTGAATATCAAATTTACTTCTTATTTATTTTGTGACTCAACTTTCTTTCAAAATTTAATATTTTTCTTCATATTATTTGAAAATCTTTTGTTTTGAAATACGTGAATTATTTTATAAGTGAGAGAAAATTAAAAATCTGTGAATTTTTATTTTTTTTTTAAAGTTTATATGCAATTTTTCATGTCGTCTAGGAATATATAACTTTTTATATTATGTAAAATCAATTTTTCATGTCATCTAGGAATATGTAATTTTTTATATTATGTAGAGTCAATGTACCTGTCTCTTTATTTCGAAGTATTTGTCATTTTTCTAATCAGAGAAGATATGAAAATGTCTTTGATGTGTGTGAAATGAAAGAGTGAAAATATGACTTAAAATACTTGCGTCGAAAGAAAAGAATCAAAAGAGTTTTTACTTACAGTTTAGACGTCTTCAATAATGGCAATAATGTACCGCGGCAGTAGAGAAAGTTTAGTACTTACGTGGCAGTATTTTCTTCGGCTTTATGCAATGATGTGGCAGTAAAAGAAGTTTATCCCATAGGCATACAAGAGCTTGATGTAGAGGGGACAGGGCATAAGGGTTGTTTATGTGTTATTTAAAATATGAGCTTGTTCGCTTTCCTTTTCTTTTCCCCTTAGAAAATGAAGAAAGGAATCTGAGTGAAAGGTTTCTAAGAACAAGGAAGATGGAAGGAGTAGATAGTTATCAATGTTTTAGTTCGTAGCTGGTGTTGAAATGGCTCGTATATGATGATGAATCCATAGGAGAAAGTACGTAAAGGAAAAGTGATTCAAGACAATATGTTAATATTTAGTTAAATGTAAAGATGGGGTAATTTGAGACAGTAATTAAAGAAAGTAGAGGAACCAGAGAGTAAAAATTAGTGATGGGGTAATGTGAGATAATGTAGATAGGAAATGAATGAGTGAGAAAGAGAAAGTGCGCATTTGCTATTGCCGCGCTTTTCCTGAAAAGAAAGTTATATATTTAAATTTCCCAATACAAACTTATTGATAACTTAGATTAAACTTAAATTATTTCAATCCGTTAAGATTGTTTGTCTACAATAAGAGTTTTCTACATAAGATTTGCCTTTGAGGCAGGATCCTCGTAGAGGATATAAATTAAACCCAATGATTAGAGAAAATAGGCCCGTATAGAACCGGAAAAGATGTTTAGTTTTGGCCGTTTTAGAACGGAAATTTTGTGGTTGTTTTCCGTTGGTGGTCACGGAAATGCGAAGTTTCTACATAAGAAAACTATGCATACCAACAAAAGCAATACAAGTAATATTTTTCTAAATATATTAGCTACAGCGAGGGAAAAGTCACTAAGGAAAGATGGAGAGGAAAGGAAACTTAAAACCCACTCTTATTACTCACAACACGGTTCACTAACGCAGGAAGAAAGGTTTGAAATTTTTTCTCGAAGTCTTCTATGAGATGAAAAATTAGGAATAGGATCAAGAGGATAATAATACACAAAAGTACAGAGGACCACATTTTGACAAGAGAAAAGGAAAAAGGATATCTCTGTGTTTTCTTGATACGCACTTTTACTTAAGTAGACTAGGCTTCGACTTAAGCAGAAGAAAGAGATGGAAAAAGGAAATGTACGTACGACAGACCTGTGATATTACGCGGTTTACGAGATCGATCTCAACGAAGATGAAACTGTTCTTTAAACCTTAACTTCTGACACCATTTTGTGAGAGTAATATTATGTAATATGAAGTATGCTCACGGGGGATTATAAATGATATATTTAATCAGGAAGGTTAGCCAGAGTGTGGGGAATCTAAGACAGTAGATTCAGGGCCTGACGTAATTGTGAGAGTAATATTATGTAATATGAAGTATGCTCATGGGGGATTATGAATGATATAATTAATCAGGAAGGTTAGCCTGAGTGTGGGGAATCTAAGACAGTAGATTCAGGGCCTGACGTAATAATGTGTAATAAGAATAGAACAGTTTAAGATAACATGTCTTTATTTAGACCTCTGCATACGGGGCGATATGATACAAGAACAATAATACTTTCACTGAACTTATTAACACTACGGTGTTGAGAAGATTCCTCAGGGAGGATCTTGGAAGAGTAGTTGTTGTCACTCCGCACTGTCACACTGTATCTGTCTCGATCTGAAGCTGGGGCGCGGTTTATATACCTTTGCCGGATTCTGAGATTGGAAGTGAAAGCCGGAAATGTGAAGGAAGCATTTTCCACTTGCGTTCCAAATGCTTTCTCCTTATTTGTTCTCTTAGCTATCTTTTCCTTACTCCACGTGGACACCTTTGCGTGTATCAGTAATTTACTCGTGTAAGCAATTTACTCGTGGAGATAATAAAATCTTGGATGTAAAATATTTCCTTTTAAACTTTCACTTGCATCCTCACAATAGTTCCTCAGTCCTGACTTTATTTAACACTTAAAATATTTGTTCAATTTAAAAGGATTCATCAGAATATGTAAAGCGGATGTAAATGAGAGCAATAGGAGTTGAGTCATTCATACTTTGAACGAAAGGACGCTGGTAAACTAATGCAAGGTTCATTCGTCTGTGGATTTGTTTCGAATTCAATTAAACCATTTTGCCTTGGCGTGTCAGTGCCAATTTACGAGTACATAGCGGCTTTCCCACATTCATAAGATTTATGAAACTGCGAACTAATAAGCGAACACCAACGGACACTCAACGGTTGTCATCCCGTCTTGTATTTTCCAGTCGAATACAACAAGATCGAAGGGCAAAGTCTGGGTCCGTATTTGGTGGTGCTTCATTGTCTTCCATTATCAAGGGGAGCAGAAAAGACAAAAGCATAAGAGACAATGCCTATAATACTACTTCAGCGACGATGAACCTGACTGCCACCGCCACAACGTGCATTAAATTACCTAACCATGCAAATGCTCCAGGTAGTTTTATCACTCGGTATAATAACACTGGAATAACCACTCGTCGTTCCACATCCAGAAGTAAATCAATAGAAGACAAAAATAAGAATGTATCTGTGCGAGTTCTTCGCTCCCACAATATAAACTGTTCAATATCGGCTGATATAAAGACAAAATCTAAAACAAAGTATTCAAATAATAATGACATTATTGTCGGAAATACACGGACTGTCCTAGCACAAGCTCCGCAGACCCTTCGTGTTACCAGAAGTACTGCTGCCCCTACAACGACAACAGCGTCTGCAACTCATGCTAACAATAAGAAAAGCGTTCAGATTAGATCGACAACAGTTCCACAAGTTAGTAATAATTCGTTGCCTTCAAGGAAGCCTTCTTCATCCGGGCTAAGTGTCAAGTTCAAACCGAGGAAAAGACACAGAAGAAGGACCCGTAGAAAGCGATCTTTTTTCTCTACAGGAGCTGTCCCAAAGAGCAAAAAGACAACTCAGCAACAGCCAGATTCATCAACTACTGCGGATCCTCACGCTGGAGCTACCAGATCGGTCCCTATTTCTGTAATGCATGAGGATGTGATAGCTCCAAGAGTGCCATCCCCGTCCTCCATTGATGGTCCACTTCCAGATGAGTTCTCAAATAAAGAGCCTTCAGATGAGATTCCACAGATTGATCATGTAGAATGTGAATCGCAGTCTGCTGCTGAAGACGGCTGTGAAAGTAATGGAAGTAGCAGTTCTGAAGACAGTAGCACCTGTAGCAGTGGCAGCTCAAGTAACGACAGTAAGAAAGAAGATTTGGAAGCAGCCGTTGGTACAGACATTTCCTTTCATGATGTCACAAATGAGTCAACGACGGATTCATTTTTGGATGAATATGCTTCCAGCATGGATTACTGTACTGAGGAAGATATCAATCTGTTTCGTGATGAGTACTGTCCTAATGGTATAGCTGCTTTAGCTTCTACCGATTTATTCAGTCCATCTACAAACGTTACGCCCATCACGGCATCTTCTGCAAACTGTTCTCAACAACAAAGATTAATTTCATCAGCTTGCTCAGCCAGTGAACCTTCCTCGCAAAATTCCCCGTCATTGCCAATTGGGACTGGAGAATTATTTTCATGTACTTTCTCTTCAAATTCTTGGTTCCAAACTCAAGCGTCCACATCAACAACGTCAAATCAATTGACTAGTTTAACATCTCCGTATGACGGAACATCTTCTTCCTTGTTTTACCAAGATAGCAGTAGTAGTGGTGCTGACGATAGCAATTCAAGTAATGCTGTGCCTAACTCTTCCCTGTGCAAAGGCGGAAGTCCGTCGTCGACTTGTTCAACCGCAACATCTGAGTACAATTCAATGATGCCTTGTTCATCTAATTCCTGGGCCTCTCCTCCTGCTGCGAGTGGTTCAAATTGGTGCAATAGTAGCCAAGAAAACTTGACAGACGACGAAAGCAGAAGTAGTTGGAGCCAAATTTTAGAAATGACAACTGAAGAAGACAGTAGTAATGGTAAGGAACACGCGTCTGCAGAATACCATGAGCAGAATCTTCAAAATAGTCTGCACTTCGACGTGCCTTCATCTACTACACCAACAACACAGCAGCAAATAATGCAAAAACAAATGGAGTATTCTCAGCATTTAATGTACAACCAAGCATGCGTAGCAGCCTCCAGCAACGGTATAGTTAGTAATGGTTATGTCCAGGACAGCTCCTTGATTACTTCCTGCAGTCAGACTAATAGTAATGCAATGGCAATGCCTTCTCCAGCATATGGCTATTATACAAGTAAGTCACGTCAATCTCAAGATACCCACTTTACTAGGACTTTATTAACTTGACTCTCCTTTTTTATTCAGATGGAAATGGAGAAGTATACTACGACGAATACTGGGAAAATGCAAACCCGTACGCATTCATCAAGCATCTCCCTCCACTCTCTACTGACATGAAAGCCAGAATTCCAGTGTTACCTTTGAAAACAAGAAGTTCTCCTCCGTTCACGCTAGTACTAGATTTGGACGAAACGCTGGTGCACTGTAGCCTCCAGGAGATGACCGATGCAAACTTTTCATTTCCTGTATTTTGCAAGGACTGCACCTATCAGGTATGGTATAACCGAAATTGTTTTTATTACATTAAAAATAAATAGTGATTTTTATTTTGAAAAAATTAATACCCCCGATGGCACGCTGACAAAAGTATCACGATCTTTTGTTTCAGTGACTAATTTAATTACTAGGGGGAAAATAAGCTGGCCTCCACGAGCTACAATTAATTCGAATATTATGAATTAACTGTTTTAAAAACAAAAGGCCACAACTACATATACCCAAAACATTGACTTGAAAAATCTTAAATACCTAAGTAAAATAGTACAATTTCTTTCATTTAAATAATGAAAGAAAGTGTGCTGACTGACTGAAATGAGCATATTATAATTGCTTTTATTTTATAGGTTTACGGGAGAACCAGACCATATTTTAAAGAATTTTTGGATCGGGTTTCTCCACTGTTTGAAGTCATTTTGTTTACTGCATCAAAGAAAGTATACGCAAATAAGATCATGGACTTATTGGATCCGGATAGAAAGTTGATCAAGTAAGAACTTTTGTAATTCAACATGCGATATATTTACAGTCTCCTGGAATTTTGAAGTTGATTTTGATTATTTTATTTATCTTTTTAGGTACCGTCTATTTCGGGAACATTGCTTATGCATTAATGGAAAGTACATAAAAGAACTTGGTATTTTAGGCAGAGATCTCTCCAAAGTAATTATGGTTGATAATTCTCCCCAAGCGTTTGGATATCAGGTACGTTGATTGAGATTTGGTTCTGACATTTGTATGATTCGAGTAATGTTACTCATTAGTTCCCATTGAAAAATAATTTTAGCTGGACAATGGCGTTCCCATTGAGAGTTGGTTCAATGATCAAAATGATCGTGAATTACTGAATTTAGTTCCTTTTTTGGAAGACTTAGTCAAATTGGTACGTCAATTCAACATAATCAAGCACTAAATAAATAAGCTTTATAAAAATATTTCAATATTTCTGTTTTATGAATTAACCGTATTTTGAAATTGTATAGAACGAAGATGTAAGACCGCACATTCGAGAGCGCTACAAGTTATATTCCTACTTACCACCAGATTAATTTTGTCTCTGCCGTGTTGTAATCAGTTTTCCAAACGACCAAGCCTGGAACCTGCGACAGTATACGCTACGCAACATAATTATGTAAACCAGTAGTAAGCATCTACTATATTGCAGAAAGAGAAGGAAGAAAAATTATTTGCAATAATAATTTATAATTAGACCCTGGGTGGGTGTTTAAACGACTGCACCCATTCAACTTTTCGCATTTTGTACTTTCTATGGGTGTATTTCTGGTTTTCCTACTCAAGTCAGAGTTGAAATTTTGTCTTATCGAACGCTAAGCCAAGATTCATAAGAAAAGATGATAATTTTAAGAAATGTTCTAACTGCAAGGTGTAGACAAGCATACAAATAGAGTGCTGATGTTGAGGGTCGTACAAAGTGCAAATTTTTAACTAAGGTGCAGATATTTAATCAGAGAAATATATGTGTGTATAATCTAATATATATTATGTAGCTTGAACATTGTACATAAAATCAATGCCTGTAGATTTGCTTGTTGTAAACAACTAGGTATTTTAGATAATCCACGTCTGTATTAAGAAGATGTGTACTAATGGGTCTCGATTTTTAATCAATTTTCATATGGCCATGTTTTTAATGCTTGTTGTGCGTATTTTGTTCCTAAAACTCAAAGAAACTTTTATTTTACAGATAGATCCTCAATTTTAACATTATTGTTGAGTTGTTTAATAGAATTTTCAAATTAATATTATTTTTGTATGCTCTCCTTTCTGTTTCTAAAAAGCAGTTCAAAGCTCTGTTCGTAATCTCGCATATTTCTTCAAAAAAAATTTTTTTTGACAAACTATGCAATTTCCGGTGTTTGCTTTAGTTTTCTAAATATGCTGATACTCTATTAGAAATTAAACTCGCTTTAATGAAGATATGTATGACTGTTTCAAAATAATAATGGATAAATCGATTGATGATGCAGCAAGCAAAAATAATTGTTATTATGATTGTATGTTTGTGATTGATTCATACTGATTAACTATGCATTGCTATCAACTAGTACTACCCCATACATTACATTTGATCTTTGGAACAATCAAAAACTTGTTAAAATCCTCTTCTTCGAATGCCTTGATTGCGTAGATAGTTAGGTATGTTATATGACGTGATGTGATTTTGTGATGATGAATATGTTTGATTGGTAATGTCTGTACTCTGTAAATTTTGTACTACCTTTACAACTAACATTTTACATTGTACAGTATAATTTAAGGACAATCATAGACAACGACTTTTGTTAATGACGATAGAATTGCTCTTCCATCAAAGCTTCTGTTGTGGCGCGTAGTAAAGGCATGTGACAAATTAAATTCAAGTTACACAAATTGTTGAAAACAGAATGAACATCTAGACGTACAATAATAAGCACTATTTTCTTATTGAAAATAACCTGAAAGACGTTTTGCGATCTTTTTTTTGTGTGAAGTAATTTTCGTGATTGAAGTTACTACCGTGGATTCATTAATTCATTGTGTATCGAAATGTATGCGTCCAAATCGATAAGCTTTAAAATCCCAGATTAACACTTTCCACACAGGGTTGTGTTTCTTTAGTTTTTTTCAAGTGCAAAAATGTATACTGCTTTTTAATTTATTTAAATCAAAATTATTTAATTTTTTAAAGTTTAAATGTTATAATTTTAGCAATCTGTATTATGTTAGAAGCAATGACTTACAATTTAGTACGCACTAACGCATTGATTATCGCGTAATGCATTCGAAGTCAAACTTTTACTCGAATAATACTATTTTGTAGTTTTATTTGCATTTTGTGTATGCATGCTACATTGATACTTTCATAATATAATAATAAGATGTAAGATGACAAAGTCTTGTTTTATTTATTTGTCGAGTACGAATGATAATCAGAAGAATTTGCATTAATTTTAACCAAGTGTGTGCTGCTGTGGATTAGTTACATAGTTCCAGCAAAGGCTTACTTAGTTTGTATGATAAATAGTATTTGAATTACTTCCAAGTTTTATATTACAATACGGAAGTAATAGTATTTTTGTGTACGCGAAAAAAACTTATCGCATTTTTAATTGTGTTTTATAAATAATGTTTTCATAAGACTACAAAATGAATCAAGTGGTTTGTTGATTGAATGTAAACGCGTCATAGGGTTTATCAGCTTTATATATATCGGATCGTGCAATTAAAAGTATATTAATTAAATATTATTATGCTACTGTGAAAATTATGATTAATCACGTGCACTTGTTATAATTATTGTTAAAACTGAGATTATTTGATTATTGTAATTACCATACGCAAATACAATAAAACATTTTAAATTGTCTTTAAAACAAAACTCTATATATCCAACAACACCAAGAGGTCTTTTATCCGTTTATTCAATCATCCAGTATTTAAGAATGATTTCCTGCCATAATTTTTGCAAACCAATAAAATATTTTTTATCCAAACCAATCTTATTTACTTAAACTAAACATAGCTTTTTTACAAAAAAAANAAACCAATAAAATATTTTTTATCCAAACCAATCTTATTTACTTAAACTAAACATAGCTTTTTTACAAAAAAATATGTCATTTTTTCTATCTATCTATAAGTTTGATTGTTCAAAGATAAATAATTCAATAATAAAACCGTCATTCATCAACTTTACATTTGAACTCCAAATGCATGCATATAATCATACAATTTAATGTAACTAAATCATGAAAATGTATAATACAATTAATTACATAATCATTTTATGACGTCAATGGTTTCTGACGTCATCTATTCTCATTCAAAAGATTATTCTTCAACCACTTGACAGAAGAGTGTAAAAGTCAAATATGAAAATTGTTCATTTACTGTAGATTACAATATTTGACAGTCATCATTGCCACAGTCACAGAAAAAGGCTAAACGAGGCTTAAAAACTATGACATGAATATCGCCCAACTTTCACTACTAGCCAATCCAAAACCATTCACCAATCATTCAAATCTACCAAGTAAAATAATCACAAGACCAACAAATCTTGTACATAAAATTATTAGATTAATGATGATTCCAATTAGAAATGGGGCATTTTGATAAGTCCCTTGTGAAATAATTAATCAGGCCATATAAATTCATTCGACTATTATCACTTTGGTCAAGGCATTTTTAGTAATGCTTTCATTAATTCACATGAATTTCATGTTATTTCATGAATTTTGGTGAAAAAGTTGTTAATCTTGTTGAAACAAGAATTTTCATTCATCTTTAACCTTTTAAACCAGGTAAAAACTTGCAAAGTTTACAGACAAAGCCGAGTAGGAAGGAAGGATTAGAATTCATTCATATTCTTGCTGAAGCTATTCCTACTTTTCTACCATCATGTAGGTCACACTGACCTCTCTCTTCCTCGCATTCTTCTCAGAACTAGCTTTGATTATGAGGATTCCCAGAACTGTCTGTTTTCTCTCGTCTACCTAAAAAAGCACAAGTTTGCTCTTATGAAAACGTACTTTTAATTTTTTTTCCTGTGCTTTTGCTAAAGAGAGCAATACACTTCCCACGAAGGCCAACCCTTTACCCAATCCACTTTCTTGTACAAGCTAGCGCGCCAGTTTCGAGCGAGTTAAATTTTTTCAAAAAACGTTTGATTTCAGTCTTGTTGAAACTTGTAAGCCTTTTTCAGCTCTTCTTTTTAACTTGTTGAGACTTGTTCAGATTGATGCGATGATGCCAGATTGCGCAAAAAATACACAAAAAGATAAGCACGACCTCCCTGCATGGGTTTCACAAAAAGAGCTGCTCCATACAGTCCTGTATATTTTCTATGAGCTCGAGCCTACGTAAGAATACGTAAAATACGTTTTTGCCATATACGCAATGTATAAGCGGAGTGTCCACAGAAAGCATAGAAGGGATAGGAAAGGAAGGATTTGGCAATGTTGCAAGAAGTGCAAAGGAGAGAGAGGATAGTACGGTCACCGAAAGGATTTTCCAACACTTTACAAAAATCATTCAAAGAGGAAAGNGGTCACCGAAAGGATTTTCCAACACTTTACAAAAATCATTCAAAGAGGAAAGTGCTGTTGAGTTCAGTTCTCTTCAAACGTTTTTAAAACGACAGAGAGAAGGATTAAAAAGGTGCATTACAAAGTTTTTAATTTTGATTAATTAAAAAAAGGTGCTTTTAGCAATTTAGTTTGAAATTTTTATTAAAAAGTTTTCAAAGTGTCGGAATAAAAGAAGATAGTTTTAACACGCCAATTTTTGAACAGAATAAATTTGCAGAAGTTAGTTCCTTCGCAGATAATTGTTCTTCGGAAATTTGCAATTTTGATTACACGTTGACGACTACTTTAACCCCAGAGGAAATTGAGGAATTCGAAAGATTGGATCGAATTGTTAAAGAGGTTTTGGGTACTGAATTTGAAGTAAGTATTAATCCAACAATTTTGATTACACGTTGACGACTACTTTAACCCCAGAGGAAATTGAGGAATTCGAAAGATTGGATCGAATTGTTAAAGAGGTTTTGGGTACTGAATTTGAAGTAAGTAATAATCCATAATTAAATTTAATTAGAATTTTTTAATTTGATTTAGTCATATAATCATAATAATCAAATTAGTAATCACCAGTGGCAGGAACCAGAGTTGTCTTAACTTGTTAAAAAGCGAGGAAATCCAAATTTTTATAATAATTAAAAAACAGTTTTATTAGGGGGTCGGTGGTGGTGGTGGAACTGGTGCAGGTAGATTTAGCTAGTTATGAGTGGAATCTTTCATTTCCCAATATTTACCTGTTAATATTCCGTAGCTCGAGCTCTTTTCATCAATATTTTTTGTAGATTGTGGGCGTGAGGAAGAAATAGTTTAATCTTCAATTTACTCCTCATATTTTTCAATATCACTCACTACCACAGGATAATAAGCAAACCCCCAAAGCTCGAGAAAGATTATTTGCTCATTTCATAATAAATAGGGATTATGTTTAGGTACATGGGGGTATTCATTATCACTCACTACCACAGGATAATAAGCAAACCCCCAAAGCTCGAGAAAGATTATTTGCTCATTTCATAATAAATAGGGATTATGTTTAGGTACATGGGGGGTTGGTCATAGTAAGCGCTGCTCCAACCGTGACGCTGCGCTGGCGCTGATTGTTTAAGAGAGTGATATGTTGTGGTAGGTTTTTCAAAACATAAAAAGGTACGAGGTATCCTTCCCAAGCTAAATAAGCTTATTTTTTAGCTGATGCAATAAATTCTTAAGTTTACGTGTTATTATTGTAGAAAGAGCATTGTTCTCTTCATAAGGTAGTTGGATTTATCGGTGAGTCATAGTTTGGTAATAGACGTCACGAGGCTCGCTCTTTCTCTCGAGCAGTTCTAGTTCGGGTTTGGTGGGGAATAGAAGTGCAGTTAAAAGCACTTGATTTGAAAATTGTACTTCGATATTGAAAATATTTATGACTTTTAAAAAATAATTTTAAAAATTCTGGTAATAAATTGTATGGTTATGGTTTAATGTTTAAATATTTTTATTATTTGACAAATTACTAATAATGCGATTTTGTTGATCAATTCCAGAATAACTGCGAGTCAAATACAGTACCAGACGAAGTTAGCGTTAACCTTGAAGAGGAAATAGAAAAGGATATTAGTTGCGAATAATATCAGGTACGACTGCACTAAACTCTCAAGTTTAGAACGAGTTGTTAAGATATCGTTCTTAACTCTCAAGCGTATTTTGGTAAGCAATAAAATGCAAAAACTATTAATCTCGAATCCTTTTCTTTTCACCCCAAGTGGTGATAACCACAGCGAGGAGACGCAACAGTTATTTGAAACGAGGAAAGAAACCCTTAAAAACTACATCCTGTATTCCTTCAAAGAATTCAATAATACTTGGGACAAAGCATTACAAGAAACGGATGGAGTAATCAGCGACTTGTTCCCGAATCTTCATACGCCTGAGCCAAGTCCTACGTCTAATAAAGAAATGGAAAATTTAGATTTTGACATGGCGGATTTCGACTTGGACGAATTTAGCACAATTTACAATCATTCTGAAGAGGAAAAGGATTTGAATTCTGGAAAATCGGACCAGGGTTCAAACAGTTTACTTCACGCAACTAATCAAGCTTTAAATCAGATTACTGATGAAGAAATGATGTTCTCGTCCCCATTTTCTTTTGAACCTTGCGAGAAAAAAGAAGGTAAATCCACTGAACAGGCTTCAGTGGTAAATACAACTATTCAGACAAATCTTCATTCAACAATGGAGGAAGGAGAAACTCCATGGCTCTCCCATGGAAATTTTAATATATTGTCGTTAACTGAAAACGACCCTGATGACTTTATACCTGCTTCTACCCTAGCCAACTCAACTGACCTGCCAACTATTAACCCATCTGCTATAAATACAAATGAAGGACATCATATATTAACTCAGCAACACAGGCCGCAGCACGTCATCATTAAGCAAGAACCAGGAGTCGCTGTTCAGTCAACAGAGTCAGTCACCACCAGCACTTCACGCATTTCACGACAGAGGAGAAAATCAGTGCAAACTCCAAGGGTCGACTCCAACATGATGTTTGTGAATGGGGAGGCCTCAATGGATCTCGGTAGCGGACCAGCTCCATCTCCATTCATGCCAGCATCTTCCACTTCTGTCGCCATCATAAAAGGAAGCAAACCCTTAGCAAACCTAAATGGAACAGGAAATCGAAGCAGAACCCTCAGCACTGCATCCACCCTTCCTCCTCCAGAAGTTGCCACTTCATCCTCCAAGGCCCGTAGTCAAAAGGATTCAGAATTGAAAAAGAAGAGAAAGTACGAATTTGAGGATGATAATGATCCTTCTGTTAAGAATGCTAAGGCTGCCAAAATGAATAGAGAGAGGAAGAAGCAACAACTTCAAGAACTGCAAGGACAAGTCACTACCCTTCAACGTAACTACAACGCCTTGAAAGAACAGTATGACCTGATGGCATCAAATGAGGCTCAGTACAAAGAGCAGATAGAAAACATGCAAAGGGAGTTAGAGCTTGAAAAGAGCAAAAATGCAGCAACTGCGATGCAGAAAGTAAGGATGGTGGACCACATGCATAATCTTATCCAGGCTATCCAACCAGTCACTCCAGTATTCATAACAGAGAGGTTAGCAAATCTTCCAATGCCTGCTACACATGAGATTCCAGATATCCGGCGAAACATCCTGAATAACCCCAATTCTTTCCCTAACGACGGAACCTTTCTATCTGCAAGAGTAAATATTGGTGGAGTTCCATCAATAACTTTTGACACTGGACATGCTGAACAACCTGAGCAGCCATCAGCATCATCGACACCTAGTAAGAATAATTAAATGTATTACAAAGTAAGTATGAGGAAGTTTTAATATTAGTAATAACATGAATTGGTTTCTTTGAATTTTCCAGTTCCAGGACCTGTTAATGATATAAACGTTAATGAATTGGACTGATTTGGTTTCTCCCAAAATTCGCAATATCCCCTAGTAAAAATATTCGCAATTACGATTTTACGCTTTTTTACGAAATAAAAAATATCCATTTTTTTGTCAAAATAATTTATTTTTTCTTCTTGTTACCTACCCCATTTCATTTGTTGTTATTATTTTTAAATTAAGACTGCTCGCTCACTACTTATGACAATGTTCTGTAAATTGCATTATTTGCAGAATGCACTACGATATTAGTTAAGTGATTTGTTTATCTAAAAATGAAATACCTGTTTATATGATTTCTTTTCAAATCCAGTCAGGTTTTTTTGTAATTAGAAAAAAGGTTTGACCTTCAGAAATTTTTTTGATGTATTGTTATTATTTTTAATTCTTTGATTTTTATAAAAAATGTTGGGTTAAAGTTCCCAAAAATTAGCAGTTGTTGAAAACGATGTGGGATACAGGGAATAAGTGCACTTTTATTTGTTAGATCATAAGTTTATTTAGCGTACATTGATAATGAAATAAGCAAAAAAACGATGTAAAAGACTAAAATCAACATAAAAATTGTAATGTGACTTGTACCTAAATAACTCGTAAGATGTTAGAATGAATTTAATAATGGAAGTGAAAGGTAAAGTTTGTATAGTTTTAGCATTGTTTAATTCACAATGTAATGTATGGTTTTATAAAGTTCAGGTGGCAATATCTTACACACAATAAAAGATTAATTAAATCCTTATCCTATAACTATCAACAACTTATGAATTAGTAGCGATAAAATTTTCAAAAAAAAACAACAAAACAAAATAAAAAACTATAAAACTAAAAAATAATCCTGTTTCTTTATGTCTTTCGCATTTTTATTTGGTATACTTTACTAAACATAAAATCATCAGTGCACCTTTTCCTTTGGAAAATTGAGCATTTTAAAAAGTCATTTCAATTTTCTAATCAATGAATGGTTACCGTTTTCATCTGAAATCTCGTACGTAGGTATTAGGTAACCCTTCTAACTTGATTAAAATTTGTTAGTATAGCTTATCATTTATTTAAAACATTTTATTTCGTTCGGCGGCGGCAGCCATACAACTACACATATCGCGTACGCATTTATGCATTTCTTTTCTTTGTCTATTTCCAAGCCATATACTATTCATGTGACTCTGAACATAGACCACTATATAGTGGTCTATGCTCTGAATCACCATTCCACCATTTCCATTCCATTCACTTCTTGCTTGGATTGTGTTGTATGCATCTCTATTTTCTTCCTGAAATTGTGAACATGAAAATTTGTGAATCTTGATGAGAGTTCATGAAAGGGTTGAGTTCGCTTTAGCCATAGCTCGAGCCTCGAAAACAGCGAAGTTGATTTTCATGGATTGTGTTGTATTCATCTCTATTTTCTTCCTGAAATTGTGAACATGAAAATTTGTGAATCTTGATGAGAGTTCATGAAAGGGTTGAGTTCGCTTTAGCCATAGCTCGAGCCTCGAAAACAGCCAAGTTGATTTTCAGTCTTACACAGCAGTAACCAAGCCGGCGAACCACCTACTTGCCACGTAATGTTTAGGATCCATGATGTGAAATATGAATGAACATTATGTTTCGCTTATAAACCATCGAGGAAGACCCGACCAGCCAAAGAATGAAGCTTTGCCAATTATTTGCAATTTTAATTTATCTATCCTGGCCTCAAAAGATCAATAGTGGCATGAAGAATGACTCATCAATGCAATTCACTGTCCATCCCATGAAAATTCATGAATCTCTCCAAATCAATCATTTTCATCCAACAAATGTAAAATGTAAAATTGTCGTTATCAATTTAATTATAATCATTACTTGATTTCCGTCATTTGTTGAACATTCTCTAATCCTCTAATGCGATTTTTGATAATGATGAGGAATTAATAGACAATTACTTTTGGTTATGATATGTTTTAAGGAATAAAATGGAACATTTTTAAATGTTTCGCTGTTAACCTCCCCTTTTTCTCTGCTGCTGCGCTGCGGTTACATGCAATTTAGAGACGCGACGCAAGTGAACTTCTTTGTGTAAATTTGTGTAACTCTCTTTCTGTAGTACTAAAAGCAAAAGTGCTTTTGATATCGCTGCTGTTGCTGCCATGCACTTTGCAAATTTCTATTCAATTCGCTTTTGATAAACTTGTAAGCGCTGTATATTCGTGCCTTTTTTACACTACAACAGTCTGTTATTATTGGTGGTCTCTATAAAAGTGGAAATCATCTTGTGCCACAAATGAAAGTTAATTTTATTTAATTTTTATGAACAATCCTGGATTGAAGTTAACTTTAGTGTTCTATATTAACTCTGAAAATGGCCTTACTTGCAGGTACAAATATATTTGTATTGGGAAAGCTTTTTTATTATAGTCGATTCCAAATTTTTAATTGCTTATATTGCGAAAAATAATTGCTTATTGTGAAAAATAACATTGAAAAAACTCTATTTCTTGTGGAATAGTTTCAATTAGGTTGAATCTTGGAAATGGAGACTTAATTCACTGACGCTATCCTGAAAGTAAATGAAAATGGAGTGTTAAATCAAATTAATGCTTTCACCCTCCCCTTCCCCCGTTTAGTGGCTCATCTGTTGCTGTTTATAACATCTTATCGTGGCATAAAAACATCAAAGGTTACTACTAACTTCCATCTAAGGTATGTCAAATATACAAAACAACAAGTCATCTTCATGTAGCTGTTTTGCATTTTTGTTTGTTTAAAATGGCATAAAAACATCAAAGGTTACTACTAACTTCCATCTAAGGTATGTCAAATATACAAAACAACAAGTCATCTTCATGTAGCTGTTTTATTCTGTGTAGATTTATTGTATTTTTGTTTGTTTTGAAGATTCAAGGAAGTAGAAAGAAAGAGGCACTTGGTGGGTGATAATGGATGAAGCATCCACCAACACCATCTTGCCACTAAACGGCGAGGAATTTGAAGACTTGAGTCCCATTCTGGGGCCCAACAATCCGTTTTGGACTGGATTTCAGTTTGAAGACATCGTGGATACAGAAATGGACAAGGAGTTAACCCCGTTAGCACCACCACCAACTGAACAAGTTGATGAGGCAACTCTGGATTTGAATATGGGGCCCAACAATCCGTTTTGGACTGGATTTCAGTTTGAAGACATCGTGGATACAGAAATGGACAAGGAGTTAACCCCGTTAGCACCAACTGAACAAGTTGATGAGGCAACTTTAGATTTTAATATTAACAACATATTAAATGACAACTTCACTTCATCTCATGGAAATGAAGTAGTCAATCCGAATAATTTGGAGTCAACGATGATCACATTGAGTCAGGAGACAGACATCGAAAATGTTTCTGGTGACCTTGGATTAAACAACCAAGGTTTAAATGAGGTTCTAGGGCTTCATTCTGGGACAGTGAATGAAAATACTGAAGACATTGCACGGCAGTTGCATCAACAGGAGATTACTACGCTGTTTGAAGAACGGAGCGTTCCAACCGGAACTACAACTACCGTTGTAGCAAACGATCCTCTTAATGAAGCTTCATCAGCACCACCTCGGGCTACAAAACGACGGGGAAGGAAAACGCCAAAAATGCACGAATTGGCGAATGTTGATGACCCAAAGGTAGTAAGAGCCAAAGGGGCGAAAGAATATCGCGAAAGGATTAAAAGAGAACATGAACAAGAAAAGCAAAATTTAAAACGAAGAGTGGAGGAGCTTGAGCAAGAAAATGCTCAGTTAAAGAGCTGCAACCCAATGCCTAAAGGAAAAACAGCGAAGATGATGACGCAGATTTCCACGTTGTTTAAAGCGTCATTCCCATCAAGTAACGGAGGACCTGGTGATGTACTTGTTGTTACTTCACCCTATCTTGCCGATAAGGCAATTGCGAAGCTTTCCAACAAGAAATTGAAGCAGATTGCAGAAGATGCGTGTCCTACATTGCAAGAGTCTCCCCGAAAAATTATGATTTTGGGATTGGAGAGCAATGATAGCGACGAGGTAAGAACTATAACTATAATAAATGATAAAACAAAACAACCAAGCAAATCCTTGTCCTTGCAAATTATGTTCATGTTTAAGGAGAGCCTTTTCTACAACAAATAACGTTTTTCGTTGCATGTTCTTATTTTCAGGAAAGCGTGGTTGCAGCCACCATTTGAAACGTTGAGACTGGAACATGGTACCTTTCTAGTTCCTAGTTTTGCTAAGATTGTTTATGGACTTAATGATTTATTGCTTTACTTACTTACATCATAAACATTTAGGGTAGTGCAGTCATATTTAATCTAAACCAAAATTGTATTGCTTTAAGCCTTTTTGTTCTTCTGCGCTTGTATTTGTCACAGAACATGAAAACAATGTGAAATTGAAATTATCGAGATGTAGTTGTTTATTCTGTTAGGCGCAAAGCTGTCTTTATCTTTTAAAAATATCATGAAATAAATTTAAAAAATTACAAAAATATAATATTTTGCAAATTTTCTGGTTTGTTTGTATAGAATATATATTGATTTATTGATTATTTACTCCTAATAAACTAGTACTTTGTTACAACTGTTTATAGTTTGGAATAGTTTTTAGTATATTTCATTTCTCTTTTCATAATTATTCTACTTCATCAGACTGAATATCACCTTTATTT
>JAANSO010000671.1:0-25635 GCA_036507315.1 Lepidocyrtus fimetarius
TTTTTTTAGGATTGTGTGCTATAGTTCTATTTTTATCCACGGTGGCGCTAGGAGTTTTTGCTTCATTACAGACACACAGACAGACAGACAGACAGACGGACAGACAGACAGACAGACAGAAATAGATAGTTATATATAAGATGCAATGCAGGCTAGGCTAAAAGTAAGAACATGCATGTGGGTACTATAAAGTGGATGAATCAAAGTGTTGAGCAACATCAGCAGCAGCAAGTTGAAGAAGTATTTTTGCAACGAAGAGAAGGTTTATGGTGAAGAAGTGTAGATTAGCGCACTGACAGATGTTTTATCACCGCGCACCGTTTTATAAAATCTTGCAATTTTTGTTAAATCAAAGAAAAATTAGTTTTTACAGTGCAAAATAATGGGACAGTCGGAGAAGGCAGCTGTCGATGATTTGGAAGTGGGGGCAGAGGAGTTTCTCCAGTATTTTGGAATGGCCGTGATTGTCTTTGGAATTAGTGTGGTGGTCTTTTGGCTTGCAAGGAATTTCGGTGGTGGCGGTGCAGCTGAAGAAGAACCTGAGCAAGCTCAGCCACAAGGTCGACAACAAAGGGCTGGCGCTGGAAATCGTCGACAAGCTGGAGCACGTAATCGACGTGGTCGCCGTGCCAGTATGTTTTTACAATAGAATTTGTATTTCTGAATATAGTTTATACAGAGATAAAGCATCAAAAGAAATAATGTACTTATTCTTTTTAAATAATAATAATTTTAATAGATGATTCCGATTCCGAGCAAGAAGATGTAGCAGCAGGTGGAGAAGCTGGTGCAGGACAGCAAAGGGCTCAATATTCTGATGATGAATTAGAAGAAAAGTTAAATGATCCAAAGTTGGGAGCTAAGAAACGTGCAAAGTTGGAAGCAAAGGCAGAAAAGCGAGCTCAACGTGAAGCTGAAGAAAGGATGAGAGAAGATAGAAAAGCAAAACAAGAAGCTGAAAGAAGAGAAAGGGACTTGTAGGTTTTAAAGGAAAATTGCATTCTAACAGAATTTTGTCGAATTTGAATATAATAATTAATTTTATTTTTATTAATGTAA
This sequence comes from Lepidocyrtus fimetarius, assembly GCA_036507315.1. Taxonomy (NCBI): domain Eukaryota; kingdom Metazoa; phylum Arthropoda; class Collembola; order Entomobryomorpha; family Entomobryidae; genus Lepidocyrtus; species Lepidocyrtus fimetarius. The sequence goes on from JAANSO010000671.1 coordinate 1,060, forward strand.
AAGGCGAGATCAAGAGGAAGCGGAAGCTGAAAAACGCAGAGAAGAAGAAGAAAAAAGGCTTCGTGAAGAAAGAGCTCGACGTGAACAAGAAGAATATTTAAAAATGAAAGAAATGTTTATTGTGGAAGGTGAAGGCTGTGATGTTGTAGAGGAGGAGGAGGAAGGAAATTTGATAGAAAAGTTTATTGATCACATTAAGGTAACTAAAACATCAAACATCATTATTATAAATGCATACATATTACCTATGTAACTACTTATTATGTACGCTAATTTTCTCTGTTTTCTTTTTGCATTGATGTTGCGTTTATTTGATACAGGCAAAGAAAGTGATCTTGTTTGAAGAACTAGCTACACAGTTTGGACTTAAAGTACCAGACGCTATAGATAGACTTACAACTTTAGTTAATGAAGGCAGGCTTACAGGTACATGTTTATTCCAAACACATCGATTTTTATGCTTTTCTAATTTTAAAAAATATGGAAATATTTGTCGTTCGTTTTTAGGAGTAATGGATGACCGTGGCAAATTTATCTACATCTGTGAGGAAGAATTGGCGAAATTTGCAAAGTTTATCAAACAGAGAGGCAGAGTGTCCATCGCTGATCTTGTAGAAAATTCAGCTAGCCTTATTACTTTGACACCAGACGCACAGTAGTAATCCGGTAATATTAAGTGTTTTAAAAGTCTTCAATTTGCGCAACAAACAACCGATATGAAATCTTTAAATGTACCTATTTTCCATAATGTTAACTTTTGTATATAACGCTAAAACCTTTGGAAATATAAATGATAAAAATGAAAACTGCAGTATGTTTATGAGTAAATACTCCGAATTATAAATAAGTGAACAACAAACAACGGTGACTACTTATTATATTTAAACTTTATTTCATAGCCATAATTAGTTTTAGATTAATTAGCAACACAAAACACTTATAACTCTTAAACAGAGCTCACAAGCTGGATACATCTTTATATGCACATTGCACACATTCGGTACGTTAATTGTCGAGTTGAATCAATCGGTGAGGATAATGTATAAAAAGAGATCATTTAATGTAATGACAAGACATTGTTGATAACAAGAACATTTTGTTCTTTTAATAACAACACTCATTCAAATCATATACCTGGAAAATCTAAATGGAGGACGACAATAGTGTTCCAAACACATGTCGAGTAATGGTGTTACAATTGTCTTTCTAAAATATTGTAAAACATAAAAACAAAATACAGCAAGCAAATTATTGCTATATTAATAATAACAGGTTTACTTCGAATAAGGTTGAAAATGCATATATTAATAAGATCATCATACAATAAACAAATGACAGGGCTTGTACTTGTGTAGCTTACAAACATAACTAGCAATATATAATATATTGATAAAAATAAATCGATAGAGTGCCACAAGAGGCTCCTACACTCCTACACCAGTTAAGTGAACTAATTTATTTTTGTAAGTTCTCTTGCTTAAAAGGACAGGAAACTTAATCAACCAAGATTCTACTTATCAAAATACTTGCACATACATGGTTTATATAAAATTCAGCTTTATTACTTGTATGAAGGCAATAGTCATTTTCTCTAGATATTGCTTGCACATTATTATTGAGAGAAGAGGCTGGGTTAGATAACTACACTGCTTTAAAAAAGATAAGCGCCTTTCCAAACCTGATTCTATACCAAGGCAAAACTGCACTATATGGCTACCTAAAATCCCAAGTAACCAAGCTTTTATTGGCCCAACCTGAAAACTATTTTGTATTTTGTTATGAGTAGAAAGATTGCAAATCACAAAAATGACATTTACTCTTAAACACACATGGATGTCACTTTTAAAGGGATGGATACAGGGCATTTAAATCTTGGACATTTTGCACAGGTGGTATATTAGAAATCGAAATCACTTTCAACTCAACCAACTGTAATACTGTTTTCTACCGGGCGTTTTGCAATATTGAAGTTATTCATACTGGCTACACGTTCCAGCAATTTTCTACCTGTACTCCCTCAAAAAATGTAAACTTTTAAGCTGCCTGTAATCTTATTATAGGTTGGTTCTGTAGGATTGGCAGCTACACTAACAAAAGCACTGATAAAGTGATGAAATGCCCAAACTATAAAATCCGGCCCCCTGCATATCTCTCCCTTTGTAAACCGTGATTTCCATGCAATTAAATGTTACACTTTAAATATATCTTTTCGGTTGAAATATATAACTCCAAAAACCATCATCCTCGTTAAGACACTTGACACTTCCTGCTTGTATTGGATTCTTTAGCTTATGATCAGTCAATCAAGTACCGAGCGACACATTGCTAAAACACTAATAATATGTACTGTAAGCCTACTAATATATCTAATAAACATTTGGCGTCATTACGTAACATAAGTTATCAATCCTTTGTTTTGCAATCCTTTTTGGATTCGTATCTTATAGCATGAACGCAACTATCTAATTTAGTTGGAAAGGAATCAAAAGACAAAAAGAACCCTGATTGAACGGTGGATAATCCAATGAATTAAATCACTGTTCAGTCATTGATCACAAACATGTTTGTGGTAATTACAACGAAAATTTTTCTAGTTATTATTTTTGAAAATGGAAATAATATTTAACTACTGCATTAACAAACTGATTGATTATACACATGTATATTAAGAATTCACAAAAAATGAGTCTGAGGCTGAGAAAACGTAGATTGATGTAATATTATCTTTTCTAATGAAAAAATGCAACAAACCCGTTATTAATTTTGGATTGCAGCATTTCTGATCTGACAGATTAGGCGAAAAATATTTTTCTACGTAAATATAAAAATGAAAACAGTTGAATTAAAAGGGTAATGCCATAGTGGTAATATTGAAGAAGAAGGATATCCAGGTTTTAAATAAAAATGCGAAGACAGTCTTTCGCTCTCCACTCAACGCCACATCTAGTGCATGTTTTATGTGCTTGCTTATCCGTTTTGGCGAGACAAACTCTGCACAAGATGACATGATCACAAAGACCAATGTAGAAAGTTGAAACGCCATGCTTCATACTAATTAGAAGATTGCAGTCTTTGCATTTGATTTTCGGAGGAGAGGCAACTTTTGAAGTTTTGGAATTATAGTATGGTGACTCGGAGGCTAAGATTTTAAACAATTCATAATTTAATTGTTCATCTGGATCAACACCCTGGCTAGAAGAAACCGTTGACCTGTCTTTTTGATCGAACATTGATGATTTCGTGTCTTTTCCCATACATGGCTTATCGAAGAGATCCGGGTTTGAAAACCCAGACGAACTGAATGTCGTTTGTCGTCGCATGCCACTGCCTATTGTACTGGTAGCACAAGGATTTAGGTTGGGGTTCCTAAACACAAAATTAGTGCGTTGAGATGTTGGTCGAGAAGTGCCAAGCGTTCTTGGCAAATTCATAATGGACGCATCATCTTGATTCTGGGTGATGAATAAGTCTATACGAGACTTAAGGGCTGGATCAGAAACCGGTTTCAATGTTTCAGTGAATGTAATACCAGTAAACGGGTCATTTGGTAGCCGCCCAAACTTGGATTCTTCTGCGTAATACTTTTCAAGTGTCCCTGCATCAACGGCTAATCCACAAGGAAGACGTATTGGTTGACACATGATCTCATATGTTATTGCATCCAGAAAATCCTCAGGTATAGACAAACTGGAGTCTGAAGACAATTTCATTTTCTTTGCTTGAACTGGTTCATCCTGAAATTCAAAATAATTAATATTTTTAATGTATTTATGATTTAATCAACCCTAATTGAAAGATGAATAAAATCATCAATAATTTACCACTGGTTCTGGTCTTTTAAGTGGAGGTGGAAAATAAGTTTCGCCTCTTCGAACAATCCGACTCCAACTCTTGTACAATTTTTCCACTTGATCCTGAGAGCAACGAATGCATGGTTGACCCCATACTTGGACACCGCCAATGGCTGGAACGGATGAGTCAGCCACCTTTAAAATTGTAATGTCCAACCCGACGACTCTCTCGCATGCCTGTAAGTATAATATGAAATATATTATGTAAGTAGGTATTCACAATTCACGTTAGTGGAATCTTAACACAGAGCATTTCGCTGCTTACATTAAATGATGGATGCTTTAAGTTGTAAATGACATCATGATTTTTATGGCGTGAATACTCATCAGTTGGGAGAGATGAAAATGGCCGTCTCAAGTAAAACCTTGGGTTTCGAAACACGATGGCATCAGGAACTGGAGTGTTCACAAACTCTTTTGCGACAAGATGCGTTGAAACAGGACCATTATGATCTTTAGTCCAACTCTGTATATTTAAAAAAATGTTTTTTAGAATTGAATTATCTACTACCATAAATACAAATAATATTATATTTCTTGTTATATACCTTATAGCTGGTCTCTGTATGAATGAGGAAACCAGATGATGATTGCCTTCCAACTTTAGGGCTGATAACAATATGGCTGAGTTCTATGCAAAACGGAAACTTGATTGATATTGTTACTGGAGGACGAACAAAACTTTCAGCCATGAACCCTGGTGTTGATTGTAGATTGAGATCGTTAGTAATCAAATTCCGTGCTTCATAACCGTCCGCTTCCACCTGGTTAACGGTGATAGTAGTACCGATTCCCTCAGCACAGAAATTCATCTTAAATCAAAGAGAACAGAAATAGGTCAGGATCACATTTGTAAATAGTCATTTCATAAAAAGGGTCACAAAAACACAGCAAAAAAGGGTTTAATTACCTTGTATTATAATTTTCACAAAGAACTTTTGAATTTTTTAAATTGAAGTTTTCACACTGAGAGCACTAATTAATTTCGATAATCACGAGCCACTATTCCTTGTTTTCTTTGGTTCACGTTACTTTCTTGATTGTTTTCCACGCTTATAATTTAGATAGTCTCTGGAATGGTTTTTAAAGTGAAGATGATTGAAGTGGATCTGAAAACAGAAAAATAAACTTTCTATAAAATAAAGAATAACTATTTTAGCGTCGGTATAGACCCTAATAAAAATATCCGAAGAATCCAGCTAACCTCACCTTAACTAGAGAATTTTTATCAGAGTTCAAATGAAAATCGAGCGAGTGAGCAAGATTTCTCTACAGAAATTCAGCTATCACCAACTTCACTCGCCCTTTCTCAAACAATTTCACTCTTGAACTGTGAAGGTTCACTTCAGGTTAAACCAGTCTGTGCAAAACACTCACAATCTACGTTATCTTCCCCATCATATCACAACAGCTTCGAATCAACTCAAAAGAACAGACAAAGCAGTGGAGCTGTGGCTAATAATCATCACTGTTCAGTATTCACTACCGTACTGAAAACAGAAACTAAAACTTATTTCCTCACTTTTCCTCTTCTATTTAAGACTTGTATTGGGATTGCTTATGTTTAAGTTTTACAGCTACAGCAGCCCCTCTCTGTGGCTGCGTGGCCTGCAGGCCCTGTGCGAGCCAACTGTATCAATTGCAAGAACCAAGCTAATCCAACCTCCTCACATAACCACTTCTCAACTAGAACTGAAAAGCTAGAAGAAAACTGCAGTGGTATGTTATTCAACAGCCTTCAAACAACTTATCATTATCATCATCCCCACATGTAACAACCGTTCTTTGGCCAAAACAACAGTAGAGTGAGTGTCTGACTTCACTGGCTATCCATTTTACCTTCTACAATTCACTACACATTGATTATCATATGATAACCACCTGCCTCCTTATAACATCAGACGTTATTACCACATCCTACATGCCGTCATCATCATCATCCTTTTTTAATTTTAAATAATAATTCTCTGTATTATGCAGTTTGCGTTCAAGTTTACAATTTTTATGCTTATGACGTAGTCGAAGAAACGACGCTGTTATAAAAATGCTTATTATGGCTATTTCAAGCTATTACTGTGCAGCCAAACCTTATGAAAAACAAGATGCACGTTTTCTATTACAACGACGCTTCTTCTCTTCTTCCTTTGTCTCTTTTTTGTTTTCTGTATGCGCTGCATATTTTGTCGGACTTTTGCCTTCTACGCTGCTGCTCTGCCGATATAATGCAGCCATTGGAAGTTGAGAGAGTGAATGCGTGAGAATGAAGATGAGAGAGAGAATGGAACAAAGACTCTGGCGTCATCATCGCCTTCACCATTTCTGCTTTGTCAATTTTAACCAACTTTGTCAAATAGTTTCATTAAAGTCACCTACAATTTCTCTTTAAACATGGCTTCAGCAGCAGTATCTTCCCTTCAACAATGCTAATAACTGACAACTTTGAGGGTTTACAATCTTTCAACCGTTCCTTAGCTAATATTTTTTCAATGCTACACATATTTAGAAATATGTGATTTTTCTCATTTCATCTCATGACATGACCGTGAGAGAAGACATGAGAAAGGGATCCCTTCCGATATAATAATTCATAACTTTAGTTCCTTGTTTCCCTTCTCTGTACAAAGACATTTCTGCTGTTGTTAGTGATAATGATGAAAATGGAAAGGCAAGGTTTTATTTCAAGCTAAAAGTAAATGTGTCTGGGCTATGCGTTTTAAAGAAGAGTATATTTTTCCCTTTTAGTAATACAGTAATATAGATGATGACGATGGTTTTAGTTCCCAGTTCGGCCTGTTGGAAGGAAGGGAAGGGATATAGAAAAAGAAAAGGTCTCATTTCTTCTTCACGTCTTCTTTCTATCTTTCTCTCCCTTCTTTTTGTGTTCCCCTTTTCCCATTCTCCCTCGGTATATGGGATTTCTATTCACTGGGTCCCCTTTTTCTCTTCTTCACTATTCTCAACTGTTTTGGGTAGGGTAAGGAAGAAAGACGAGCCATATACAATTTTACTACAAGAACAGACCAAAATTGGAAGGCGAAACGATTTTGGAGAATAAGGAAGCAAGAGGGACTATAGGGAAGACGAAGAAGGGATGCGGATGCTGTTCTCTTTGGTAACTCTAAAACTACAAAGTATAGCGAGTGAGTCAAAATGTGTATGAAAAAGAAGCTCTTAGGAAGCTGATTGCCTAGCCCAAACCCAATACTCTCTATAAACCAAAAAGGTTTGCTGTAAGTTGTATAAAGACGGAGAAGATGAACAAAGATCTTATTTGCTTAGGATTACACAGAGGGACAGAGAGACGAAGTTATATGAAGAAAAGTTGTGGACAAGAAATAAAACTGCAGAAGCGTTTCTCCACTTCTACTGCTTCGTCTATTTTTCCATTTCCCATCCTCCCCTATTTTATTTCTATGCCCTTCTTTTGAGAAAAGTTGTAAAATTTTACACAAGACTTCAACTGTTCAAGTTTCACCATCATCTATACCTATTTCCCTTTTCAGATGATGATGAATTGATGCCCAAGATGATGTAGAAAAGAAATTGTAGAAATGTTGGCCTTTATTTTTCTCCCTTGCATTAATATGTACAAAATAGTTGTACAATTATTACGAAATGAAGATGAGAATCAATAAATAAAAATAAAAATGACAAGAACCGTAGAAACCGGATGGATTAGACTATTATATTATTCTATTGAAGGTTTCTCTTCTCTATTAAGGTAAGTTAAGGGGAAAACGACTTGAACACATTTCTTATTATTATGATATTCTTGAATTTGACAAAAATGACAAAAAAGTCTGCAATGGTAATATTAAGAAGGTAGGTACATGCATGAAACTTTTTCCTGTATTGCACTTCATACTGCATTTTACAACCTCAAAGAGAAAAATTACATAAAATTCGAATAAAAGGAAAAAATCTTTTATGAGATGAGCTACGCCTTAAAAAGAGAAGAAAGACGAGAAAGACTAAAAAACAGGACCAACAAGACAACAATTTTTTGAAACCTATTGAAATGAAATATATATGAGCAGTAAGCAATAAATGGGAATTTTGCATGTTGTTATGTACCCAAATAATGGAATACGGCTTTAAAAGTTCTTTGAAAACCTCAGTTCTGTCACTTCAATCGGAATGGGTTTCGGCTGTATCGTTTTTCTCAACTTCGTGACAATTTTCCCCACAAAATAATAAACAACAAAAGGAAAAACTAAGAAATTCTTCTTCTACCAATATGTATGTGTTTAACTATTGCATGAAATGATGAAAAGTTGAAATCTTGTAGTTAATCTTATGGTGTTAAGAAACGAAAAGATTTTCAGTAGCAGATAAACTCATTGTGAAATTTGAAAGTTTTAAAAAATGAACTCCGTTAGTAACGGCCTTGGCATGCATACAAAATGCATATCAAGTTATGAATATACCTTATAAATGCAGTCACGCTTGCAACCCTGCACTGCATTGGAGAACAGAGTGACTTAAATTTTGAATGTTATTGTTACAACAAAATTATTACTGAACATCAATAAGAATTAATTGCAATGCTTGATTAAAATGTTTCCAGTATTTTGTTAAATAAATAATTTACGTACCTGCTTTACAGATGGATAGAAGTTTACAAACGCCCTAACGTTTTCTTATTTTTTGCGTGACCTTTGTAATCACTAGTCCATCACTTTTTCCTTTTCTTTACAGGAAAACTTTATGCACACAACTATTTGCCTTAACAAAACTGTTTTTATTCAATTGTCTGGAAAAATATTGTTGTTTACGTAGAAAAAATTGCAAAATCATTAAATGATTTAATTTTAGGTCGTTTCTCAAATTTATAACAGAACAGTTTAAACGATTTTGATTAGAAATATTTGCATGAGTTTTTGTTGGACAAAGCAAATTTTTGCACGACACAGTAGATATATATGATTATTTCAGAAAGTGAAAATGAGAGAGAGCTTCCCAAATTCGATCCTGGTTATAGCACTGCTCTACTGCGTCTATGTGATCTAGCCTCTGCTCCAGGCCTTTTTCATGATGTTCTCTTCTGCTCGTTCTCTTTTTCTAGTTACTCAGACATATGATAACGACAGGGAATGCTGATGACGATGATGAAGAACAAAGTTCTGAAAAGTGGAATGAGTCGAAGAGAGAAAAGAGAAATTATATAAAAGTCAATGTATTTCGTTAGAATATTCTCAGTATTCCAAAATGCACAGTCACTATCGCATACCACCGTCTTCTTTGCCGTCCATCGCTCTTCTCACGTCACCTCCACATTACAGACCCCACCATACCACTACCATCATCAGTAAACCACTCAGTTTTTTTACTGTTCAATACAAAATAGCAGCAGCAGCAGCCTGGTCTTAATGGAAATAGGAGCGGTGGTGGCAGCAGCAGCAGCCAAAATTCACACAAGAACTTTTGGAAAATGATTTTCCACAGAAAACGCCATTGAACCAGACCAGGCGTTTTTTTCTGTTATATCTTCCTTTTATATTGAATAGTAAAGATCTGCCTGCATTTTACACGCTCTCCTTTTTCACTTTACTCCCTTCACTTTTCTCTTGCAGACTGAGACGAAGATTATATGAAAAAGGAGGAGAAGGATGAATCCTCGAAGAAAAAAGTTCATGCAACATGCAACTCTGATGCTTCTGCAATAGAATTGACGGCATAAAAGAGGAGGAGAAGGAAAATAATATCCTTCTGTCTTTTATTCTTCCTCTTTGGTAAACGACGATATATATAAGTAAGTATACGACGACGATATTACTTTTCCTCCTGCTGTTGGTAAATCGTGGCCAAGGAGAGTAAAACGAAACGAGGGAATTGACGAGAGTTGTTTTTTAACATATTTTTGTTAGGCCCCTCTCTCCTCTCACCATACAATGCTCCCAAAAGTCTGTCTGTCTTTTTGTCAAGTTTTCCCACTTAAGTTTCTCTTAGTTGGGTTTCAATATATGAACAAATATTTTGTGTATGAATCAAACAAGAAAAAATTGCTAGGAAAAAAGAGACGACAACCAGAACACCCTTCCTCGATGATCCTCTAGACGATACTGAAACGAGCCAAGGATGCCAGCAGGGATGATGAGGGAAATGTTTTTATTAATGGCAAATAATATTGCATAGTCAATCCTCTCTTCTCATACACTTCGTCTTCGTCATTATATTATTAAATACACAGTTTCTTTCTGTGGAGATATTATAACGTCTGTGAGGCAAAATAGGAAAAGGATAAACGTGTGGTGGTGGTGGTTGGTTGATTTGAGAATTAATGGAATATAAAGTATAAAAAAGTAATGGTAATGCCATTGATATTGGTATGGTGGAGATGATGGTCTCCCTTTTTTCTTATTCAATGTGAATGTGAGAATAGAAGAAAAACGAGACAAGGCTAACGCTTTTTACAACAATGAAATTCTCAATGTGTTCACCATCAAGTTAGATGGTTGGTTTTGCTGTATATTATGCTAGGATGACGATGAGAGAAGAAATACTTTTGTAATTACTATTATATGGGAAACAAGTGTTAAAAAAGTAATGCTGAAAAGCTTGATTATGATATGGCAACTTAACAAACTTCAGCAGCAGCAATATAGAATCACGAGAAGAGGAAGAGTGAGAGAGCAAAATTTTAAATTATGCCAACAACAACGCCAACTAAATGGAGATTGTGTGCAATGTAGCCAGGCCAGGGTTTTTATACTTTTTGCTTGCTTAACTTGCACAAACGCTTATTTTTCCTAAACTCTTTGTTGTTTTTCGCTTTGGTTCTGTACATTTCTGTATTCTGCAGAACCACACCAGACCCGACAGACCTTACACAGCGTTTTTATTATGTTTTGCCATTTTGAGCGAATGAGCTTTTTACGCGTTTCTGTTCACTGACTAGAGAAGTTTTGCGTTTTACTTTGCCCATAATATTGCCTTTACATGAGAGTTTTGTTCATGCTTATTCACTCTCCTTCATGCATTTCGTCGTTTGAATTTCATATATGATTATTCCCATTTCGTGTTAGCTTTACCTCTCTCTCTATCCCTCGTCTCTTCAATCAACTTCTGTACACGGCTTGATGTAGCTATTACAAATCTTGTTTGCCTTTCGTGCTGCTGCTTTTTGGTCGATCGTCGTAATAAATAAAATACATAAAGATAAAGGTTGTTTTGGCATTATACGTTGGGCTTCGTTGGAGTTTGCTATAAAGGAGAATGGAAATGAGTAAGAATGAGCAAGCGATAAATATATGGGCTCTACAGCTTTTTAGCTTTGCATTCAAGTAAAAATTACACAGAATGGGAGAGAGGAAAAAGAGGACGAGAAGAGACTCTGACTAGATATATTTCAAGAGTGAAGTAAAGTAAGAGCAAAAAAGTCGGCAATGAAAAATGTAAGAGGAAGAAGAGAAGGCTGTGAATAAAATGAAAACGACTGAAGGAGGTAGAGCCAGAAAGTAGGTAGGAAAATAAGGGAAGAGAATAAGTTGAAATATTGTATGCTGTAGAATGGAGAATCGAAAGAAACGAGATAAAGTTGCTCGCTTTTATAATCTAACTTTTGCTATTCTCTAACTATTGCTGAATAAGTTTCGTGCAAAGTGCACAAGCAAGCAGTAAGCGTATTAACCAAAAATGAAAACTAAACTTGCATGAAAATGAGCTGAACGAAAATGTTAGCCAAGAAGAATATAACATTGAGCAGAAGGAAATGCTTTAACTAAACTTTAAACGCACGGCGTAATTTGCTATAGTAGAATTTATTTAATTGAGATTGTTTTTGATAAGGTTCTGTTTTGTTTAAAACTGCAATCATGACTGCAGCTTGCAGCGTGGCTGATGATACATGATTTTCTGTGCATGATTCAACAGCTGCATCAATCTTACTTCAATTATAAGATTCATAGATTCTTAATTTTGCTGCGTTTATTTTTCGTAATTCTCGAAACTACATGCTTATTTCGAAAAGTAGATTTTAAACGTTACATAATCCTTTTCTTCCTTTCTTGCTTTTTAAAAGCTGTCAGTATTTACTTAACTTACTGGCAAGAAAACAAAAGCTCTCGATCAGAACAAAACAATTACTAAATGACGTTTAAACGAACTTGAGAAATGCCAAAATGGAAAGGATATTGCTTGTAATACTAATTAGTAAGAAACGACTAAAATATGAGCAAAGATTAAAGGGCCTACGGTGTGAATTCAACAAGAAATAGAAAGGAAATGTGTACAATCAACTTATATTTTACAGCTAACTATCCTGGCCTAAACATTGTACTTTAACCGTTTCATTTCAAGGTATCATTCATGAACTATTCTGTTTTATCTAAAATTTCAGAACTGTTTTCATTGCAATCGTCTATTTCTTACAAGAAATTCTAAACTCGATGTTGTAAAGATAATAATTTCCCAAAACATTATAATTTAGTTCGTAGCATGAATTTTGGTAGTATTTTTCTGATAATATAGGAGCAGTAGTAATAATAACAAAATAATACAAAACGCAAATTTCGCAGTTTTTCGAACTATTTTATCAGCTTTTGTACTACCACACCAGCTCCATCGTCATCCAATTCTTTGTAATATAGACTAGACAAAAAACAACCTTTCTTTGCCCCCTCGTTTCCTATCTCCTTTCGACAACAACAGAATTAAAGTTTGCTTGGAAACCTTGCGTCAGGAGGTTTTTCCTCGCTTTGAAAGAAGAGTCGTTGCAAGCAGAGTGTGTATGAAAATACGAGATAGATCCACTTGTTCCCTTTCTTTTTCATCCCTTTCTAATTCCAACTTTTCATTTTGCTTCCTACTCCTGTTTTTCTTAAACTTTTCTCCTAAAATATTCTTTTACGTAAAAGTAAAGATGGGTAGGGAGGGCAAAGCTGGGAATAACTTCCATACAGCTTTCCCAACTGGAGAGAAATAAGGTTGGAAAAAGGGATCGGCAACATAAGCGCTGCGGAGTATCGACGACTCCTTTTTCTTTACACATGAAAGGTGGTAGTAGAAAAGCGTATGAAAGTTTTTTGGAACTTCCAAAATGGAATATCGGAGAACCAGTTAACGAGCTCGTGCAGCTCGAAGTAATGGTCCCTCAACCCTTTTACTTCTTTCTTTAGTTCCGGCTTACAGAACTAGAAAGCTTCTTCTTATCACGTCATGTCCCTGTTATACTCTTGCTCCTAGCTTGGCAGAAGAAAAGACACACTTTTGCACACATGCCTCTTCTCTGTTTTCCCTAATTTCCGTTGGAATGAAATTTCCTTGTACTTGGAAAGCTGCTATGTAAATTCGTAAAAAGCTTTTCTTGCTAATAACTCTTGTTCACGTAGTTTTCCAACGTTTTGTTTTGGACTTTTTCCTTTACTTTCCTTCAATTCTGCTTGCCACACGCCAGGTAAAGCTCACTAGAAAATTTTTATTTAAAAATTAGAAGAAATCCAAGAAAACTACCATCATGATGTTATTTTCATCTGCAGAAATGTCTTTTTCATCAGTCCAGTTTATCATATTGTTATTTTTAGCTAAAAATTAAAAAGATTCGAAAATACACTGCAAATAGAAAATAGCAAGAAGTGAAGTCGGCTGATAATCATAGGGAAAGAATCGCATAACACTCATGAATCATCTATCATATATTGAGGAAAAATGCAATCAACCAACCACCTCGACGTCGTCGTTCTCATCAACATTTTAGTTAACAATGTTTTTATAATTTTTACAGCAGCAGCAATGGAAGAATTGCAAAGGCATGCACAGGCAGTAAAGTAAAAGCCAAGCAAATAGCAAAACTTCATATCACAACTCCTCTACTCTCATTCAGATTGTTTCTCCTTGAACTCTATTCCTCCTCGTCTCGTCCAACTTTTTACTCAAAAACTCCTCTTCTCTCTATACCTACTTACAACATAGACTCTACATTATGCCATTCTCTTAGTTGTCAGCGTCACTCATTCAAACAAATGTTGTCCACGTCCATTCATTTTAATGGACAACCACCAGAGCGATGCTTATAAGTGCATACAAACCTATGCAATTAAAAATACATATTATTAAGAGCTGGTTCAATTCCGAACTCAAAAACATTCACCAGAAAACAGTTGTTTGGAAGTTCCAGACACTAAATGAAGTGCATAATACTTATATAACCTTTTTTAAGAATTTGACTGGATGATTATTGATATATTACCTTGCTGAGCAAATATATAAATTTCTTTATAGTGCAAAACCAGTGATCTATGCTAAAATGTTGAATTTTGATGCAGACCATTTTGGTAAATTATGTGCAACTAAAATTCCACATTTCATGATTTCAAACGTGAAAGGGTTGTTATGCTAAAAGGACCAAACTGCAATATAATTGACAACCCGCTTCAATGTCGAATTAGTAAACGGTAAAATGATCTTTTAATATCAATTTAAATATTTGTAACGCATATTAGCAAGGATTTTTTAGTGAGGATACAACATAATATTTCAAATATAGATATTCAAGTACTAACTAAACCTGGCACAAATATTAAATAGCAAATTTGTACAGTCATTATACGTTTCTACGCTCAAGTTACAAAGTTTTAGCCTGAACATATCTTCATTATCGTTGTATGTAATCCTCCTAAAGTTTAAATTTGCAATGTTGCAGAAATTATTCTGCACAGTACTTTTCTGGATATTTTGCAATTTACATTTTGCACATTTATCCTTACAGGGAAACTTGCGTAGTTTATACTTTTCTATCTTCCTTTTTGCACGTTCAGATACCCACATTTTTCTTAACTAATTTAGCGTTTTCCAAAGAGATTTTGAGCTGACTAAGAATTTTTAGCAAGATAAAGTCATCCCTAGAGCTTTTTACAAGTTGATTTTCAGTTTAGAGGGAGTTGTGTGGGATCATAATTTACAAAGATATTTAGACATGCGAATTATTATTATCAGCCTGCATAAGCCAGTCATTACGGTATCACATTTATCTATATTTACTCGTACTTTATATAAAGCTTTGAAATTTTCCATGTGGATTATTAACCACCTGATGACTACATCAACTTGAATTTTATTTTTAACTATTTTCCTATTTACTAATGCAATGTGTGTTGTAATTTCTACAATATTTGCTCAACTCTCTCAATTTTTTGGCGCATTGTAATTCCTTACTAGGATGGAAAGGCGTTGCAATTGAAAACATGGCTTGAGACTAAAATTATTACTTTCAAATGGAATATTTTTAGTTCTAAACAAAAAAACGTTAGGAAAAACGTATACAAGATGTATTTAGAAAGGTTGGTAAGTGCACTCTTTTGCAAATCCATATGATCAACCATGATGATGACATATACTTAGTGTAGGAACGTACAGGAATAGATAGCGTACCGAGACAAAGCCATTACGTATTAATAAAACGTTTTAATTCTCAAATCAGTCTACATCTATTGCATATGCTGGTAATTTAATAAACTAGTATACCCCTTTCTCGCTAGATGTGAGAGTTGTTTACTATTTTCAAATTGCATACCTCTATTTTTCCTGTACTAAAACAAACGTTCTTCAGTTACTAAAACAGAAAAGTTTGGTTTAATACCAGCACCGTTTCATTTGTTACAATGGGTTTATAACAAAAATACTTTGATATTTCTTCAGAAGCTAAAAATGCCTCCTCGGAAGTCATAGAAATAATCTGTGAAACTTATTGAAAATCGTAACTTTGGATTACAAATATAACGGAAACATTAGGCATAAAAATTTTAACTGATTTTCTCGGGAAATATTAGTACCAATTTCCGGAAATCATATAAACTGTCTAAAGAAAGTCAGAACTCATTCGTGGCAAAATTATATTTATCGGCAGTTTCTATGAGATACCTCAGGAAGTGAAAAATTACCTTTTGATCAGCATAGAAACTCTTCGTTTACTTTTCCATGGTTGAAAAATTTTACTACAACTTTCCTTTGAAAATATATTCTCTCAACTTTATGACTTTTTTCTTTTTTATGTAGGTTTAGGCACAGTAATTTCACAAACTAGGCTGCTGGAAATAAAAATTTGAGATTTTTTTTGGAAAGGTATCGGATTTTAAGTAGTGCTGAGGGAAAACAACTGAATCACTGCAAAAGAAAAGGTATGTGTTCATGGGTCACAAATCGCATTCCAAAAAAAGCTTATGTTTCATGCATATAAACAATCCTGAACCGTTCCTTTTGACATTTATCGCTTTCTTTTCGTTACATACTCGTCAGTACATTTTATCTTACATGAAATTTTAAACCGTTCTTCCACTCCACTCATTTTCCTGTTTGAAAACGTAACCGTTCAGAGGTTAGACGCAATTCCGGTTTTGAACGTGCTCTATCTGACGCTCTGACAGTTTTTATTACCACGCCATGCCATACACCAGCACCAGTTCCACTCCTTGAAAAGCAAGTCCATAGCATTAACAAGCAAGTGTATAGAATATGGCCCTGGTCTTTCCAAAATATTCTTCTTTTACTTCCAAAGTGAGTTTCTTCTCTCACACCTCATCAACATCCCCATTTTGGTCGTCATCAAAAGAGAAAAGTGCAGAAATACCAGTACTTCACTTCCTCCTACTCTCATTCCCCCGCTATAATGATCCTCTGTATTTTTCTCCAACTGCTCTCTATATTGGATTCATTTGGTGGAAAACCGGGCCAAAATTCTATTTCTATGGAACTCTTCTCCTACAAACCTATACTCCTCTGCCGTCAGAAAAATCAACCTAAAAAACTTCTCCATTTCTCTCCAACCAAAACCTTTTAACTTCGTCATTCCCTCCCTCCCTTCTCTTTCCGTTACTCTTTCCTTCATTCCCTATCGCTGAGCTTCGTAAAACTTCACCAGCTCTAAACTCCAAACCTTTTCGGCTCTCCTTCCCTCTCTCCGCCGCATGTCATGCATTCGTTAACGAAGCTCTACTTTCTTTTTTACAAAATATACGAAAAACCAATAGATTTTAAATGTTGCTATTGCAATGGCTTTTTCCCTTTCATCTCATCATAAGTTCATAACACTATCATACCATCAAAAAAAGTTGGTAAACCAAAAAAATCCTTTTCTAATCTTCCATTACAATTTCACATCTCTCTTCCTCTATACACCATCGCATTTAGGAGCTCTATGAAGAATTTCCTTCATTTATAGAGAGCATTTTATGCGTTACATTGTATGAGAGGGAAGGAAAAGTGTGGATTTTGTATATGAACAGCAGCTATTTTCATTTTCTAAGGCGGCTCAATGGACTCACAAAAAACACACTCACCTAGTCACCCTTTCAAAACTCATTCATTCTGCAGCTGCACCGAGCAGAGTAAAGGAAGCTGAAAAGCGCTTTTAAACCTCTTTTATAATATTTGTCAATATTATAACTCGATTTTGTTAGACTTTTGTATTGCAATTTGCAATGATTAAACAAAACAGAGTCATCAATAGACATTAAGAACGAGCAGAAGTAAAGTCAACATCAGAAAACAGGATTATTTCAATAGTAACAACGGCAGCGTATCATTCACTCTTTTCTGAGCGTAAACAGCTCATGAGTCAACTTTTTATTTTTGAGAAACTCGTCATCTCTTCTTAACCGAACAATTCTTTTCGTCATCGTCAGCTCCTTTCTTGACTGTTGACTCAACGGCCCATTTCTTGCAGGATGACCGTTGTCCGGATTAAAATATTCTTGCATAACACTTAAGACAGTGTGAAATCCTGTGCCATAAAACAGTTCTATAGAAGTTTACTACTTGCAACTGACTCGGAATATCTCCCTGGAAAATTAACGTTTAATCTCTTAATTCATATTTTTGCAACGAATATAAATATTATAATAGTCATTTGCTTATAGTTGCTGCTTAAACATAAGTTCGTCCAGTTCAAAAAACAACGTGAAAACTAGCTTAATTTTGTACTAGTCAACTTTATACCTTTAATATTTAGTTAATTGTTGAAGATTTAAGGTCTCATTTTTGCTCAAAACTTCTAACCAATATACGTACTTGATGAAAATTGTGCCCGGTTGTGAGTAAATAATAGGGGAAAGTTAATTTTGACAGTTTTAATAAAAATACAATGCAGTAGATGTGAATAGTTTTAAAAGTGGTTGAGTAATTGAGTTTACTGATAAACATCAAAATATTTTAGTTCATAAAAGGTAAGTCCTGTCTTTTGTTACAAATTGAGAATATATGTATTAATTTTTAATTTATTACGGCGCAAAATATTTGATATTAATATTCCTTGTTTTTATGGAGACACTTGGGGCTGGCATTTTAACCTCATTGATGAAGAACACGTTTGTGTAATTGAGCATTTCCTAAATAACGATGTCGCCCATGGTTTAAATACCTAAAGTCAATTAAGATGAGCTCATCACATTAAATAGAAATTGCTCTGCGGCCTTTAATATTTATGTCATGTACTTTCATAGGCGTTGAATAGTGTGGGTGCGTCGTCATCAAATAATATAGGTTTAGGAGGAGACACAGTAGTCATTGTATTCAATTCTTTTTTTTCTCTGATTCATTAAATTGTTTGCTGGCAATTGCCATAGTCTAGATTTTAAAAGTTTGCAAAGATATTAGGCTAATACTGCTAATCTAACATATGTAGGTGTAGAAAGGGAGAGCTTTTTAGATTTTCCTGATTTTTGAGTACCTCGCTGTTATTTTAGAACAGTTTTATAAGTTTAAAAATATAATGGCTTTAAATAAGCTGAAAAATTAATATTTGTTTGTTTCAAAACACAATGTTTCAACAAATTGGTACGACTGAAGTTAGTACACGTGTTTGGCTCTGAAAACGCGCAATAAGAAATTGTTGGTGGCCTATGTATATTACTTTTATGAGTTGATTCATTGTTAGGATTTTTGCAAGTTTTCGCGATACACGATACACGTTTCTGTATTATTGTGTGCGTGCGTGTGTATTCAGTATTCATTCATCATTCAAGAGCCTCTATTCGAATGATTGAGATGGGAAAAGATTGAAAGATTACTTGACATTGCACCAGAGTATAGTAGTATCATTGGTGTTTTCATTTGCCAAGTCTGTGTTTACTGATGTGAGGGATCTTTGTTAGTTATCTTTACGTATGCTAAAAGTAAACAATATTTTTTTATAAGGATTGTGGCTACTTAATTCTTGGCATACATATTCACGCATTTGATTTGTAGGTCTCGAGTAAATCATGAGGAGATATGGGGATAAGAATATGATGATGGTGGGTGAATTTCCTGTACAATTTATATGAATGATGTTGTTGTAATAGGGAATAGCGAGACCAATCTAAAAGATATATTTAAATCTCACTTTTAAGTTAAATCACATAAAAGGGACTATGATTTTCAAATATTTAAAAAGAAGTCAAAAATGATAGTCAAAACAAGGATTTATGATAAACTCTCTTGCTGGCTTGGGCAAAGGTTGGCTGCTCATATTTGTGTTTATCTTTTATCTCTTATGCTCTTTTCTCAGGATTGAAATGTAAATTCTACACGAAAATGGTTATCACAGGTCATGTAAGACACAAGAATCGAATAGATATACATTGTAAAGTTTCACTTTTCTCAGCCGTCAATTCTTTAATCTCTTTAAGCTCGATAAGAACGTAAATAGTAAAAAGTAAACTTGAAGCTTTTGTTTATGCATTATCAATGAACAGATTTACTTTTTAACTTTTGTTTTCTATTATTATTTTATAATGACCAAAGTATCCTTATTTTTCTTCATTTACAAAAAGAACATATGAATAATTGTTAGTTCATCATAACCATTCTCATCTTCATGTAACAGGGATCTACAGAATACATGTAACTTCATCACACTCACTCGAATCAAATCTCGAGAAGGCTTTACTACTTTAATCGCGTCCGTTTTTTTAAATTGACATCCTTCAAAAAATGCGTTGGCTTTTAATGATGATGATCTAATTGAAATAGTTTCAGCTTGGTCACTTTGCTGACTAGACGATTTCCCTTTGGCCTTATTCCTTGTATTGCATGAGATTGAATTGTTAAAGTGAAGCATTGCTGTTGGCCATATCACTAGGATTTAATATTTCTTTTTCTATTTGGGTTGTACAATTTCCTTTCATTTGTTTAACTCATGGTGCTGGACATTTGTCAAGTCCATGATAAATCTAGATTTTTGGCCTTCACAACTTCCATCATCAGTACAAACATCCTTCTCTTCAATTCAAACAATTCTTCCAATTCGTTTCAAACACTAAACGTATTTTACTTGCCTGCAATAGGGTCATGCAATTTGTCTCATTTTCAATCTACTCATGCAGTAAAACAGATATTAAGTTATCATTAATTCTAATTGTTTTAAATTATGACAGTTATCCCTCGCCGTAGACTCTGGCTTATTTTATTGAAAAGTGTATTGTGGGAATGCCTAATCCAATATTCATTTCTCATTATACCCCGTGTGGGTTTTGTGTTTTCTCTATTTAGTTTGTTATTTGTTGATAAAAACCAGAACGTCTTTAAACTATTACGGAATATAAAATAGTAAAATGTGATTTAATAAAAAATATTCACGCGTGTGCGTCTTGTGAACACTAAAGTAAGTCCTGAGCCAAAAATTGAGGCTGTTTACAAGATTAAGGGAAAAGTGGAAAGAATTATTTGAGTTGTAGATTGTCATTTGGATAAAATACATATTGTCGAAGTTTTTTACTTGGAATGTTTTTCTTCGTGACTTGACATTTAGCCAGTGCAGCAAAAATAGTTTTTGTCCTGTTCATTAAATAAATGGATGCCGTGCCCCTAAACCGCTTTCGTAGGGAAATGAATTGAAAAGAGAGGCTAAAAGACATATAAGTGGAAGCATTTCCTAAATGAGATTCACACTTTTAACATTTTTTGCTGTTGTTGTTGAGCCTAGGAGAAACTCTTTGAATCCAGTGCTTAAAGTGTGTGGAGAATGCCATACATGCATTTTTCTATCTTTGTTCCTACTTAACATAATTCTATCTTCTGTTGCATAATATCCAAAAAATATATAAATAGTACAGAGCAAATTGAGTAATATTAGTCTAAGTAGATATTTGTATTTATAGCTAATTCATTTCCTGTTTCTTTTTTATCAAGGTACCAGAAACTCCAAAAGTTCTAAAATAGAGAAGCACAAAATAACATCTCTTTCTTTTGGGAATTCAACATAAACGGAATGCCTGTTAACGCAATGGGTATGCTAAATATAAAATGAGACTTTAACAAAAGTACATTTATTGTAAAAAAATATTGAATTTCCAATTATTATTTTAGATGAACAAATTGTGATGACGCCAAAGGCAAAGACGGACAAGTCTACAACAATTGCAGTTGAAAGACGCCGCGTAGAATTGAGCGATGCGTCAAATGAAAATCGAAAAATTCATGTAGCTGGAGGGGATCACACTGGAATCATCATTAACAAACAAATCGGAAATGGATCAGTGGATCCTGACAACTCACCTTATCAATTGTCCTTAGAATTCAAAGTTTTCCTTGTAAATGCTACAACACAAAAACACACATTGGAAAGTCGCCAACTTCGATTCTGGTTCAAAGATGACTTTCCACATGGTGATAGAGCCAAGTACTCTCAGGAATTCTTCAAGGAACTAGTCAGTCCTTTGGAGTTCCCCAGAGACTATGTGGGGTTTATCACTAAGGTTTTGAAACTCATGCAAGTTCGCTATGTTGGCATGAGAAAAATTGAAATGGAATTGAGACAATTGGAGGAAACGGACAGACCACCAGAAAGACCAAGTAAGACATAGTTTAAAACCACAAAGCCGGCAGTTGTTTCCAAAAATAATGTTTTTATCTTAATAGACTTTTAATAATTCAAAAATATTATGGGGTTAGCGAATCGAGGTGCAATCCTAATAGAATTAGACAGGTTGATGAGAAAGTCTAAACAAACGAGTACTACTTCTTCCACTACTCAAACAATGTCAACGTCCACATCCTCTTTCACTTCAACGATGCATTCAAAAAATCAAAAAGGTTTTCAGTATTCAAACATGAATAATAATAACATATACCTACCTTTTAAATCGTACTTTATTAACAAAAATAAAGTTTGCCAGTTTGTCATTTTTCATATTTGGATTTAACCCCAATAAGACTATTCCCTTTCAATCTGAAGTAACGTATTTTTTAATATAAATAACAAAAAAAAACATTGTTTGTGAGTGGTATTGCTGAAAACCTTTTCCGTAACACAAAATACTTTCTATATGATTGACGTCATCGTCTCATCAAATTAACATGAATAATAATAATAGTCTGTTTGTCGTGATAAAATGATATTATTTAGCGGAGTGACTTGAAAAGATCTATTTTGCTATTATCTACTAGGACATAGTCAATAGCATTAGCAATAATAATATTTGTTCTTCTAATTTGCAGTGTCCACTGAACCAGGGATGGCTGGAGAAAAAGTAGAGGTTTCGCCGACAAAGCTGCTAGAAATGATTGAGTGCTCATATCCCAATCCATTGTCTATACATGAAATCGTAAAGTAAGGGAAATGCTACATTTTTAGATGGCTACAATTAAAATAACAATGAACACTTATAATGGCTAATAACAATGCACTATGTAATTTTTATGTGTTTTCTGTCTAGGCAAACTTGTAGCTCAGATGAAGAAGTGCGTCATCACTTAGCCAGCCTACAAGCAAAAGGTCTAATTAAGGCGATGGACCAGTCCAACACCTCTTTCACAAGAGTTGTGCAAAACGAAATGGCAGTGAAAATCGTGAAACAAATGCCGAAAATAATGAAAGCTAAGCAACCATCAATAGCGATTATTACTGCTCACTATTGTGAAAAACTAGCTGTAGATGCGATGATTGAAAACCAGGAGACTTTCGTTCGTTACACAACGGTGGGAGAGTCAAATGTGTACACTTTAGGGAACATGGGAGCTCATCGAGTTGTTTCCACCAAGTTGCCAAGTGTAGGACATACAAGGGAGGCGATGATTGCTGCTGGCAACACAACCACCCGGCTTTTGGGCACATTCCAAAAGGTTGACTATGTTTTCCTGATAGGTGTAGGAGGAGGGGTTCCTCACTTTACAGACTATTCCAAACATGTACGACTCGGTGATATTGTAGTTTCGGCTCCCACCGAGTTCCAGAAATTCGTTTATCTCTATTGCGACAAAGCTACGGAAAAGGAAACTGGTGGAATTGAATTTGAAACGAGGGGATGGATCCCATCCTCCCTTATCCTTCAAGAAATTGCTGCACAGTTACAAGTGGAGGGTGAGGATGAGTGGGCTCAAGCAGCAGAGGAAGGTATGCAAATTTTGAGCGATGCTGATGCTGCTGATTTTGCTCGACCTCCAGCAACATCCGACAAGCTTTATATGGCCATTGGGGAGAAGGATGTGATTGAGGTTGCTCATCCTGCCGCTCCCCCAGTTCACAACTCATCTCGTCGTATGGAATCCAGAGTCCATTTGGGTCCGGTAGCAAGTGGCAGAATGGTCGCTAGGGATGACCACATTCGTCAAGAGTTGGCAGCAAGACTAGGCATTCTAGCCTATGACTCAGAGTATGACTCTGTTCTTGAAAGTATTATTGGGAACAGAAGGGATGCTTTTGTTTGCATCAGAGGCATCGCTGACTATAAGGATGGAACTCGACGGAAGGACTGGCAGCCTCATGCAGCTCTTCTTGCTGCAGCTTTTGCAAAAGCTATTATTGCTAGGATGGATCCTCCAACTGATGATTAAATATCTCGGATGTATATGAAGTCTTGTTTTAAATTAAACAAGCAACTACAGTTTTTCTCGACCTGGTTGTTCATCTAGTCTTACTCATTTGCAACAGTGTCATCGAATGGATTAACACGTGAAAGAGACAACTTGGAAACCTGAAATTAATTCTTGCGAACTTGTAGTTTTAAGTAATAATTATAGAAATTCTATTGGATATATTCTCTTACTTCAACTACATGACAAAACACAACAGCTACCACCCACACAGATGTTCACCTCACAAAATCATCGACTATTTTAATTATTCTCAAAAATCAAAATCATATACCCACAAATTTTTCAACTATCTGGATTACAATTAAATACCGGAACTAGCTAAAATCAGAATTACATAATTATATTCCCTGCATAATATATTGTACTCGTTAAAATATGCATTAATATAAAGAAAATCAATTATAAAATCTTGCCAAACAAACGCTAGTTGACGCATTGATTTAGTCCTGGTTCGATCTCTTAATTTACCCTTAGATCTTATATACCATATCCTGGTCCTGTTGGTTTTCCCCTTCTTGAATCTCAACTGCTATAACAGGTATGGTCTGAAGCAAAATGTGTGGCAGCAACTTGTGTGAAAGAATGGATTTGATCAGGAGTAACTGAAAAGAGTACCTTGCAGACTAAATACCTAAACAACTAATTTATTAACGATATTCAAATCTATATTATTATTAAAACTACTATTCTTAGAGTGATCGACTTATGTACTGCTTATAGAGTCTCTATTCTAAAATAATAATCTTTAAAGGATCTATGCATGAAACATCAAAAGTGTGCAGTAAAACACAAATTATATACTCAAACTCATATTATGCAACATTAACGGGATGGTCACAGTTGTAAAAAATTTCCAATGTTAATTTCATGGCGTCAATGGTAACAGCACTTTTGATTGTATTTTGCTCCGCCTTCCTACTACCGAAGACCACAGTTTTAA
>JAANSO010000672.1:0-25612 GCA_036507315.1 Lepidocyrtus fimetarius
ACTTCTATGTCATTAGACGTTGCCAGAGCTTTGAGCTATTTGGCAGAACTGAAATATGTCCATAGGTAAATTACATCGTTTACTTTTTGAATTATTTATAAGTTGAGTTGAATGAAATGTGGTTATGTAAAGATCAGTTTCTTGGTCTATGATCAAAAATGATTCATTTGAACGATTACAGGGACGTAGCTTGCCGTAACTGTCTAGTCAATGCCAGTCGTGTAGTAAAGTTAGGAGATTTCGGGATGACCCGACCTATGTATGAGAATGATTATTATCGGTTTAATAGGAAAGGAATGCTTCCTGTTCGATGGATGGTAAGGAAAATAATTGGGGTTACAAAACACAAGAAATTGCAAAAGGTGTACATTTTATGACAATAACATGTTAACATTTATGATTTGTTGTAAATAAATAGGCACCAGAGTCGTTAGCATTAGGAATTTTTACTCCAATGTCGGACGTTTGGAGCTTTGGAGTCTTGTTATATGAAATCATTACATTTGGCAGCTTTCCCTTCCAGGGAAAGAGCAACAATGAGGTATAGTGGAGGCAGTATTTAAAACGATGTTTTTCGATTTATAAAAAGTCAAAGTGAGCGTGTCAAGGAATATCATTAAGTGATTTTATTAACAATATTATAGGTTTTGGATTATGTAAAGTCAGGAAATACTGTCTCAATTCCGGCAGGCGTTAAACCTCAATTGTAAGCGATTGTATTAAAGTTTGTATGAGGCTGATTGTTAGCTCGAGCTTGCAATTTTACAATTCTTGTTTTCTTTTAACCCTTGTTTTCAGGGAGCAGCTTTTAAAAAGTTGCTGGTCCTTAGAGTCACAAAAGAGACCTGCTGCCGCTGTTATCGTAGAGTTCTTGGCAAACAATCCAAGGATTATTTCTCCCTGTTTAGATAGTAAGTTCAGAAAAAAACTAATTAAAGAAATTAATTTGGTCATGACGTTTTTCTGACAACAGCATTAATAACTTCAAAATTGCTACAGTTCCTTTAGCTTCCGTTCAACTGGAAGGAACGGATCAACTGGAGATTCAAATCCCAGATCGACTGTTTAATCGAACGAAAACAGGGTCAACAACAGTTCGAAACGGAGGAAAGGGAATACCAAAGGTTGTTGTGAGAGAATCGAGGGACACAGTGGGCAATAATTTGTCAGCTATGGGCGAAGAAAACATTCCACTAACCGGTCAAAAGAGTTATGGGAATAATCGGAATCAAAATCAAAGCTCATACGTGTCATTACATCATGATCCCAATGCGGTTGAAGCTGACCTTATTTGACCCAACGAGAATGCGGAGTACGGTGATGATGACTACTGCTTTTTCAATATTGAGAAAATACTATAATGTCAGTCGACTTATATTAAACCTGTCTATACCTTCTCGGTATAAATTATAACTTCAGCTTCTCTTTTATATAACTGACATACCGACTATTCATCTCATTTTTATCCACCTCGAACTTACTGTTTGTACCTTAAAGGTATTGCCGTTGTACTTCCAGTATCATTGTGCCATTTTGATTCTCTGTACCTACACAAACCAAACCATCATCGTCAGGAGAGATCTGTACCTACTATATATTAAATACAGTTATGTATTAACCATCTCTCAATTCAAAACGCATTTATTACATTACCTGTTCACCTTCCTCATCCTTAAAGTACTTAAAATAAGCTAACATTAAGATTTTATCCTGCATCTTCCATTATTGCACAGGAAGTTTAAAAAACTATATTTTGTTCAAATAAAATTATATTTATAATTGTTTCCGAGTAATTAGGAATTACCTAAAATTCCAAAGTTCCAGCCTAATTATACGTGTACTATCTAGGGATGTGGTTGTATTTGATATGATGGTTATAAACTAATTGTTAAGACGGCTATAATGGTCGTGAAGCGTACAAATTTTTGAATTTACTCAAATAATTATATTTTTCGTAGTAGTTAATCAATGGTTATAATGGCACTTAGGCCTAAAAAGAAGTTGCTGTTGTTGGCGTTTGTCAATGGTTTTTATATAATCCATACTTGTCTCGTAATACTAATTTGATAAAAGATTGAACAACTACAATTTAGTATTGCCCATTCAACTCGGATGTAACGGGAGAAAGTAATAGAGTCGCAGCAAAATGCTTTCTCTCTCTATTGGCCTGATAATTCTGTAACTGTACGCTTTCTTGAACTCTCAGAGTTTATAGTCTAGTCTTGCTTCGGCTTTATTACTCGTTTCTTTTACTAGTAGCCAATTATTGATATTGTTTAAGATTTATTTAAACCTTTTTGTAATACTAGAGAGTCGCCCGATTCTGTCGCATCGGGAATCTAGATTTTAATATCCTAATTATTTGCACCTTATTCACAAGAATTCTCTACAAGATATCTTGTTCTTGTCAAAAATCCTTGTAAATATTTGCACCTTATTCACAAGAACTCTCTACAAGATATCTTGTTCTTGTCAAAAATCCTTGTTGTACAACACTCTACTTTTGGTGTCTCACTTTCAAAGTCAACACCCGACTCCCGAGACAACACCCGACCCCCGAGTCAACACACGACTCCCGAGACAACACCCGACCTCCGGGTCAACACACGACCCCCGAGACAACACCCGACCCCCGAGTCGACACCCAACCCCAAGTCATCACCCGACCCCCATGTCAACACCCGACTCCCAAGTCAACACCCGAGGACCCCCCATGCAAGAAAAAGATATCTTGTTCTTGTGGCAATTCAATTTTAGTTCAACTTTAGTCCACGGCGGCGCTAGGAGTTTTTCGGGACTTCACACAGACAACCCGACGACCCCCCATGCAAGAAAAAAATATCTTGTTCTTGTGACAATTCTATTTTAGTTCAACTTTAGTCCACGGCGGCGCTAGGAGTTTTTCGGGACTTCACACAGACAGACAGACAGACAGACAGACAGACAGACAGGAATAGAGCTTTATATATATAGATTTTTGTCTAGAAAGCCTTTGAGTAATGTTCAAAAACAAATATTTTAAGAAGGTTACGTCCAAAGCTGTTGTTTTCATTCGGCAGTAATTGCGCTTGTGTGATTAAAGGTTACAAAAATTTAATTTTCCGTATCCTTGTTTTTGTTTTCTTTCCCCATCAGATTTTGAAATGTCCTTGTCATCTTTTAGCTTCCCTTTTGAAACAAATCCGTACGTAATGAATTTGTCCAATTCAATTTATTTTTAAAAGGCTTAAACTTCAATTTTGCTGCAAGGGCTGCCTAAGAAGGCATGACTATGACTGGATATGTTTGATGAAGGACAATCAAAAAGTCAATTCATTTCTGTCAGTGTAAAAAATGCATGAAACATGCAGCCGAAAAGGAGAAAAAATTCCTTTCAAAAAGAGATGAAACGTGTGATGATGCCAATGAAAATTGTGATTCCTTTCATTTTGTGCTGCATAGCTGAATTCTTTCCACTTTTTGCGAATCTTAAACTTTCTTTTTGTGATTGCAAAAGATGTTAAAAAGAGAGAAATTGAAAGAATGAAGGAACATAAGCCAAAAAAGTAAGCAACAACAGTCGTCGCAACAGAAGTTTTTAGTATCCAGCTGGCATGATCCTTCTCTTTCTTCATCTCATCATAATATCATGATCTAAACAAATTGCATGTTCTTTTGCTGCTAAACTTCTGCCTCATTTCATTACGATTATAAAATGAAAAAGGAAAGCAAATAAAAGAAGGATTCTCTTCTACAGGGACAGAACAAGGACTGAAGAGATATAAAATGAAAAGTAAAAAAGTGGGTCAGTAAAGTTTTGTTTTGAGAGAGCGAAATGGATAAATAAAGTAAGACAGATGCTCTACTGCTGTTGTTTTTGGATATTTGTGTTGCTCCTGATTTTTAAAATAAGAGCAGAAAAGTAAATATTTTATAGAAACAAATTCAAGCAATGTACACTTCATTTCTTTTTATTTCTTTCAAATTCTATTGCCATCTTTGCATGTTTTGGTATTTCGCAACTGTTGTTGTTGGTGGGGGTGGGGAGAATGAGATAAATTGAAAAAGTGGATAAAATATAGTTTATAGTACATATAGCAAAACATTTAATTTTTGGTTATGAAATTTTATGTTTTCGTGGAATTGATAGAAGCAGTTAAAAAGAAGACAAGATGCCAAATACTAAATCTGACTTACAAACTACATTAGCAGAATAAATCCTGTAATTTGTTTATTTGATATTTAATAGATTTGAGACGGGCTTTTGCAAATGTATGACAATATAAAGATGATTTAAAAAGTTTTTTTTGTAAACAATTACCTTTTAGAAAGTGGGAGTGTTAGGTAATATGCTTGTGATATGATGAATGAAAGAGAGAGAGTGTGCTCATTAATGAAACAAGTCACGAATTCTAATAAAATTTTCTTACTAAATGCATAAACACTTTCTAAATTTTATTTTTGTCAATTAGTAAGTGCTAGTCCAAGCGTAAAAGGAACTAGAAAAATTGCTATTTCATGGTGTTTCAATTAATAAAAGTGTTTGCGTGCAAATTTCTTTAGAAATAAGATTAACATTACTTTCAAAAAGACGCATTCATTTGGAAATCTGCGATCCAATTAAGAAACATAATCAAACTCAAGTAAGAGTAAACTGATTAGATTTTTGCTTAGGGTGTTAAGAAAAGGTGTTCTATTCATCGGCTTGCAACTTCTAAAAAAGTAGATTAACTTTCCTACAAAACGTCATTTACACTTATTTAGCTTTGATGTTGTGTGGAGGTTGGAATAGGTAAAAAAGTGGAAATTTCCACAGAATAAAAGATTAAAATAAAAATCCTTGTTTCTACTTCGTAAAATGCCTCCGACACGTGTCGGAATTAGAAACACAACTCACATCAGTTTATTCTTTCAGTTACAGATTATTTTTATTCCAAAAATCTTTCTTTTTTACAGGAAAAGAGTTCTCACAGTTGTGCAGTATATTTGAAGTATAATATTCACGAGTTAGCTCGTGATTTCGTTTTCCTCCTCCAATTCTTGAGGAATTTGTTTTTCTCAAATGGAAAAAGGAGGAACTGGCGAGAGAAGTGGGTGGAAATCATGTCAAGTCGTAGTCAACCAACTTGAATGAGCAAAGTGAAACCGCTCTTCTGTTTTCTTTTATGTAAAGCTGGGAGAGTTATGAATGATGCTGTTAGAGAAAAGTGCCAAACGAAGGCAAAAGGCAAGGATAAAAGGGAAAATTATGTCACGTCACATCCTTTTCTTGTAGTCGGTTTGTCCTTTCTCTTAGAAAAAGTCAGGACTCCTTCTTATTTAACCCATTCCAAGTTTAAACTGCTCAAAGAGTCTCACTTTTCTTAAGAAAACATCTTAATAGGGTATCACCATATTTTTCTTTACAAGAAAGGAAAAGGCAGGGAGGAAAGGAAAAGACAAGCCACTTCCCTGATCTTTCTTTAGAGTTTTAATGAGCTCCGTATTAAACTACTTCTTCTGTAATGGCTTGAAATAGAAACAAGAGCAGCTGAGAGGAAATAAAAGTGAACAGTGTCACCAAAGCCATTTACTTTCTCTCAACCACTCCTGCTATTACTAGAGCTGACGACAAAAAAGGATGACGATCGTGTGCCCTTCCCCTTCTTTTCCTGAGTCTCTAAGCCTGATTAATTTCTAAAAGGGATTCCTTTCCTCTTTCTCTTCTTCTCCAATGACAAGGTTGGCTTGGATCCTTCTCGTTTACTTTTTTCGGGGCCAAAGCCAAGCCAAAGCCAATATTTGGAAGGAAGAAGAGCGAAAATAGCAAAAGAAAGGAAATACGAGCTGACAGGAGAAGAATTGACTGTTGCGAAAAAATATTCGCGAGTTTATTTTTGTAAAGGTAAAAGTGCACAGGAAAAGGCAAACTCTTTCCTGGCAAACAGGCTCGCATTACTACCCTTGGAGTTTGGAGCTCCAGTTTTGTCTTTTTTCCTGTTGGAAAGGCTTCATTGTTTTGAAATATATTACGCAGTAAAGGAGCAGAAGAGAGAAAAGGGAAAAGGAAACATGTCTGGATTAGCTTTCAACAAGCTTCCTCCTCTTTTACTCCTCTCTTACTCTCTACCGACCTATTCCCACCCTTCCCCATCAGTTTCTTTTTTAAAGGATTGGTTTGGCCTACAAAATGGCTCAAATAAAATGGAGCAGAAAAGGAGTGAGAAGAATGAGAAAATTGTGAAAGCCTTTGCCTGACCTTGACATCCCCAGCCCACTGCTATTAGTTTACACCGGCACCATCATCGTAAAATACTAGAAAAGCTTGTTCCCCTTTTAAGAAACTTCTTTATCCCAGCCCACATGTGATTATTATTTATTATTATTGCAATTTGAAAAAGGCGGGTCATGTTTTTCTGAATTGGCTAATGGACAAAGTGGCACTTTTACTTCGTTTTGTAATAAATAATAATTTTTCTTTCTTTCAGGATAATAAAAGCCAAGGAGAGGAAGGTCAGGTGATTCAGGGACTCATTTTAAATTAAATTATTTCCTTTATGCTCTGCGAGTCGAAGAAAGTTTTATTCAGATCAGAAAGCAACAGTCGTTTAATTTATTTCTTTTTTCCACATCTTAAAGGCAAATTAAATGGAAAAGTTTTAAGCACAAATTTAGTTCATTGAATTGTATGAAAAAAATTCTTGTTCTTTGGGTATAAAACCTTATTTCTTGTATTTTCTCATTTCCTTGCAAACTTTTGCTTCGTTTTTCTCCTAAAGGAGTGAACCACACAGAGAAAAAAGAAATATAACGTTTTGAGATGAAACTAATGAGCAAGTAGTTTCTTAATTGCTTCTCATTTTCTTGGAAATAAAGGGAAATTTTCTCTCAAAGACAAAGTTTATTGTTTTGTTCAAGTTTATTTCTTTTTTCTTATTTCTTGATAAGAATAACTAAAATTTTAGTCTTTGTTTCGTTTCTTTTCCTTATCCTCCTCCTCCTTCTATTTTGCCTGTTCCCTCCCATTTCATTCGAAACAGGGACGACGGGACGTCGGGAACAACAGCGAAAGCAGAATTTAAGTCGCCAATTAATTTTCTCTCTTTCCGTCTAAACTCTGTTCAAATTTGTCACATAGACTTTTTTATATTCTCGTTTTTTTAAATCCTAAAATAGAGTTGAAGATAGAGAGAAAGTAAAAAAGAAGTTTGGAACTAAGAGAATATTCAAAAGAATGAGAACTGAGAACATAAATGAATTTTGATGAGAATGAATTCTTTTTTCCAAGTCAAAAGGAACAAATGAAACTACATTTTTTCTTAGGAAGTTAAAAAGTTTCATTTCATTTATTGTTTCTAAAACCGGACAGTTTATTTCAATACATGAGTTAAAATTAAACGAAATTGGGTACGAGAATTTTTTAATTTTGTTCTACAAAGGCGTTCTCCATCACCTTTTCCATTTGTATTTGGGACACTAGTAAGAAATGAAAATTCAAGACAGTACAACTGATTCTGCTGTATCCAAGTCATTGATGCAATTGATCAAAACTTTTTTCGAGTATGCAAAAATTTATAAAAATCCTTCCCCAATTCCAAATATATTTTTAAAAGTGCTTGAATGACCTCGAAAGTCATACAAACATGTAAAGTACATGTTTTTTTGGTTTTGAATTCTTCACAATTCAATTTAATGTAATGTAATACAACAAAATAAAGTTAACATTTAAAGAAAGTTATACAAAAGAAAAAAAGTTTCCATTTTGCTTGCATGTTTTCTCACAGAGTTAAATTGTATTCGTTTAGATTTTTTCCTATGGTTGGGGTATTGTATACGCATTGTTGTTGGAGGCTTAAAAGAGTTTTGGAATTAACTTATACTACCCTAACACTACCACATTTACTTTAACTTTCTTTTCTTTCCTTCAAGTGAAAAGCATCAAATCAGTAAAAAAAAGTAGCAAAGCTTATATTTCTTTTAGACCTTGTCAAAAGCATAAAAAAGTAATACAATAACAGCTCTTTAACACTCTTTCTCTCTTCAAGGAAATCCAATATTGTCAATGCATCTGCAGCCTTTCCGAAGAAGAGGAGGAGGAAAGGAGTAAGAGAAAGTGGATTGCTTGTAATAATAAGCATAGTTGCCAAAAAAAACAGAAGGAAAGGAATCGAGAGCGAGGAAAACTCTATCAATGTAACTATTTAAGTAACAAGCTCAATCTCATCTCATTCTGCTTCTTTTCACTCACTCACTCACCCCACTTTATACTCTCTTGTTTGATAAAGTTATATAAGAAGAGGATGAAAGAGTTGCACAGCAAATACAAAACTTTTCTCATAATAATACAAAAAATACATTTTCCTCCCTTTTTCTATAGAAAAAAGGTAGAAATGGGAAAAACAGGAGCAAGCAATTCATTTAATGTTAGAACGTGATAAAAAATAATTCTTTTCCTGTTCTCCTGCTGCCCCTGCCCATTTTCATTCTCAATTTCGTGTATTTCAACTACATGGCTTAAGTTTAGCTTGTTTTGGAAGGAAATTTTTGTACTTGTTCTGATGATGTTATTTTTGGCCAGCCTAAAAAGAAAAAGATTATGTTTGGATAGTTATGGGGAGAAAGCAAAAATATAAAAAAGAAAGGATTTTAGTTTCATTTCTTCACACCTTTTGATTTCCTCCTAAAACTAGGAAGAGAATGGGGAAAATGTGAGAATAAAAGTATGTTAGAGGAAGAAAGGTCATCCGCGTGCCGTGTCAAAGGAGTTTAGTTACTTTTCCAAATCCTTTTCAAGTGTTTCGGGAATCTTGTAATACAGCTCGTGTTGGAAGAGCAGTTTACAGGATTTTGGATTGGAATATTAATGAAAATGAAATTAAAACTAAATGAGAGTACAAAAGCTTTGCTATTACAATGCTACTTAACAACTTTTTTCCAAGAAAATATTAATTTTCCTTGAGTAAAGAAGGAAGTGTTAGTGATTTAATTATTTTTCAAAAAATAAGTACTATTCACTTAAATTTTAGTTATTTTGTTTAAGTCTTCTTACACAAGGTAAAAAAGACTTCCGTCTTTGACATGTCTTGCAAAGATTACAATTTTTAATCCTTTTCCTTGTCTTAAATTTCCTTACTTTCCATTCCATTTTTTGCCAAGATGACTTGCAAACTAGAAAGTCACTGACTGTATATACCTTGTCTTGTCATTTTCATGTTTAATTCCTTCCTGCTTATGAGACAATTTTTTCTACTTATTTTTAAGAAAAATGAGCCTCTTGTCACAGCTACTGGTTCAGTGACTGGTCTTTGTGCCATCCAGTAATATCCTTAAACTGGTCTTGCAGCAATAGCGGAAATTGTAATGTTTCTAAAGAGCATTCCCTCCCTCATCTTTTTCCTTTTCTCTCCCAGATGAAATAAAACTTGAGCTGATTATTTTATGTATTGAAAATCCGTGTAGCTTTCATCATTTTATTCAACATGAAAGACAAAAAGAAAGGAAAGGGGAATTATTCTTAAACTCTTCTACGATTCGATTTTGGTCTTTTTCACTGCTGCAAAATTAAAGTCTTCATTTTTTGTCTGTGCTTTTTTTCTTTCATTCAATGACCAGACTTTCATTATACCCATCTTGGATCCCTTTTTGAACTCATGGAAGAGAGAAAAAAGGATTCAAACACGTAATAAGCTCTCTCCTTGTTTCTTTTTCTTTCTTTTAAGACAAAATTGAAAACTCTTTTTATTCCTTCCCCACACACCAGAAAAAACTTCTTTTGGGGCACTCATCTTATTGGAAAGCCTTGGCATTATATCACTTTTCATTTTAAAACTTAAGCTCTGTTCACAACACAAAAAAGGAATAAAAACAGTGGGAAAAGACAAAAAGACACACAAAAAGAAAGCGAGTTTTTCATTTACTTTTCCGCTTTCACCCGTCTTCCCAGAATTTCACATCGGCACACTGCAAATACTTAAACTAAAAACCGAAAAGTTTTTCTAATTTTTTTTTGGAGCAAATGAGGGAAAGTTTTTTAAAAATATAAAAAGGAAGATCTTTTGTCTTTTCAGAAAAGCAAACAGTGCGAGAAACTATTTTACCATTGTTTTTGAAAGGAAGGGATGGGATAGAGTGTGAAAATAATCCTTCTCCTCATTTTACACACTGCCTCATCTTAATCCACCTAAACACAGCTATAAGAAAGCCCCTGAAATAAAATACTGGAAGCTCATGAAAACTTAGCACAATTTATGTATGTCCCATTTGTTCAAAAAAAAGTTTTTTTGCAGTAATTTTATAAAAGGGAGAAAGTGAGGAGGAAACGTGAAAATGTGGGGAAGGAAGGGAATCCTGTCGGCTGTCTTTCTTTATAATATTCCTTTTTAAAAGTAAGAAAGAGTCAGCTGAGTTTTGTCTTTTCTACTCATTTTCTCCGCTAACAAGCTAAAATCTTCCTGAATTGGGACAAACTGCCGCGGGATAAGAAACAAGTAAGAATAACGTGGAGAAACAAAGAACATAATCTTTGTGACGTGATGAGAGAGAAAAGTAAAGGGATAAAATGAGAACCATTTATAATAAATAATATTTACTTGTATGAAACAACACGAACAAGGCGGAGAAGCAAGTTTAACATTCACTAGGTTTTCACTTCCTACACAGAACGTGATATTCCATTTTCTGCGTAGGCGCTTCGGGGTTCTTAGTTCGAAGATTTTCCTAATGATTATGGTTTCTATATATTACTCTCCCTTTCTTACAGTGTAATCATTAATGTGAAACGAAACTTGCTTTTCGTTCTTAGAAATCTTTAAGTAAATAATATTAAGCTCAAAATCTTACCTGCTTTCTCCTCTTTGTTTGGCTGTTCTTCTTCTTTTTTGCTTACGTTTGATTTTATAAGTCGGTCTCTGTCCTGTTGCTTTTGTTCTGGATTACGTCACAGATTTTTAATCATTTATTTATCTCTCTTGCTCTCTATTTCTCAACTGTTTTAAGCACTTTTTTCACAAATTTTGTAATAAAAGCTAAACTTAGGTCTGTTCTGTTGCTCCTTGTGTTAGTTTTTGTTACTTTTTTAGGATTTCTTAGAAAATAAGCTAAGCTTTCAGAGTTCTCTTCTCACGGCTATTGTGAAATCCTTCAGGGGCAGCTTAGCCAATCGTAAAAAAGGAAGTTGTATTGTCTTTATGTCGTCCGCCGTTTGTTCGTATTTCCACTTCTTGGTAATTCTAACTCGGCTTTCTCTAACCCCGTAGCTTTGTTATAGTTATTATTTGAGTGAAGAGAGAGCTACGGCAAAAGATCTATAAAAATAGAATAAAAAACGTTGCAGAAACAGCCGGAGAAGAATGGAAAGTGACAAGTCCAAGGATGAAAAGCCTTCCCTTTCTACAACTTTCCCCTTCTTTCACAATCTTATATTTTTCTCCCTTTTTATTATTTTCACTGCAAATGCTCTACCAGCAGCTGCTGCTGCACTTTACTAGTTTTTTTCTTCCTCTCTCAAACTACATTCCTTTAAAAACTACAAAAATGTACATGTGTCCGTTAATTTGGTGGGATTGTCAGTAAAAATTCCCTTGGAGGGAATTAGCAATAAGACCGGCATCACACACAACAGCAGCATCAAAGTAGCATCAGCAGCCACATAAAAATTCTTTTTTTTTTGTGGAGACGACACGGACACCACTCTTTCTTTGACTCTGACTGACTGAGAAATAGAAAATGGAATGAGGAAGGAGGCCACGACCTGCTTGCCACACACTTAAAATATTGCGGCTGCCTTCCCCTTCACTTTGTCTTTCTTTTAAAAAACGATGAAGAAAATTGCTTTAAGGGAATTCCAGAGAACAGAAATTGTTGGCGATCTGAAAAGGAGGAGAGGAAAAAGAGTAAAGCAGTACTATCTATCAGTAACTAGTATGTACGCGTTTTTTATCTGTCAGGCTTCGTCTTATTCTTACTTGCAATATAGTTCTTTACAGAAGAAATACCAATGGTTAGTTTTTTTCTGTAAGATAATTTAAATCGAAGAATGTACAGTTTTCAGAATGAAGAAAAAAACGTTTTTTGTTTAAAGGAAAAATTGGTATTCGCCTGGATAAATACAATCTTCTCTGGAAAAATTGAAAAGGTCGTCCGTCGTCTACGTCCTGAATAGATAGAAACGGAACAAAGAAAGAGGTAAAAATAGCAGCAAAAGCTTACATTTTAGTTGATCATCAGGCTCCTATAGTAGCATCTTCCTTCTCATCATCATTTGAGAAAAAAGACTCAGGCCATGTCACTTAAATTTTCCTTTAGAAAAAATGTCAACGGAGCAGAAGAAGAAAGAGTGAATCCGCTTTTTCTTAAGGAAGTAAATGGATTCAGGGGAATGAATAAGGTGGTGGCGTGGCAAGACAAGACAAGGCCAGTTCTAGTTCAGATGATGCTCTTCCTTCAAAATCCTTTACTGCACTGCAATGGCTTCGCTTGTCTTTTTGTCTACTTTTTTCTCCTCTTCTTCCCTTAAATTCACGTTCGACACAGTTTTCTTCACTTTGACAAGGACAGATTCTTCCTTCCTTTGCCCTTCCCTACTTTCTATTTTCACCCGTGAGATGTTTATTATTGGTGCTCTACCACTGTTTTGTAGGCAGATATATGTTGTTATACATAAAACAGACTAATACTGATGAATAAGCTAGGAGAAGAGAAGAAAATTTGGCAAATATGAATGGCTTTTTGTAGGCTTCCTTTCCTTCTTTTTATTATAATCTTCTCGCTCTGTTCTACTTTCAATGGAAAAAGTAATTTTATTTTTCAAAATCCGCAAAAATAGTTTCTCTCTGCTTACACTTTACTTATCAACGACAACAACAGCACAACTTCAACTCTCTCTCTGTTGGAATTGGAATAAAAAATGAAAAAGTTTTGGTCTCCTTTTACAAAAATGAAGAGGAACAGGTGAAGAATGATGACAGGGAAGTTGATTTCATGTTTTATTATTATTTATTAATATTTTCTTCTCGGCTTTCCCTTTTCATCTGATTTTGTACCAAGTTTCCCCTGTCTTCCATCACTCAACAACACATACTAACGCACACTGGACTTTTTTTCTATTTCAGTCTTTCTTTTTAATCTAAGGAAAGAAAGGAAAAATGAAGCAAGAAGTAAACGTATTTCCAGCTGTCTCTCAATTCATCAAATACTTTTTTCATAAACGGGATGATGTGAACAGAAGAGTAGTATGGCTGCTGTTGTAATATTAAATAATTCACAATATTTGAAATGTTATTCCTCTCTTATTTCTTATCTTCTCAGATTTCTCACACTCTTTTGGAATAAAATTTTGATGTGAAAATGTGTTTTCTGCTGTTGTGTATTATTGCGAGACACGACACGAGAGACTTGTGTTTCGCACAAACTCACTGTTGTTCTTGTCTACATGATCAGCTTTCTCTTTAAGATAATGATGGGAATCAAGTGGATGATGCAACAACTGCTTAAAAAAGTTTTTCGTATGTTCTGTACTTTTTCGTTAGGATCCCTTCAGTATTCCTCTTTAAACTTTTTCTCTTTTCTCTAGTTTAGACAGGTGCTGGGAACAACAATGATGATCACTTCCCGCAAACACCAAAACCAAATAACAACAAACAAGAAATAAACAAGGAAGGTTTTCTTTTTCCTTTCCTGAGACTTTTTTTTAAATAAAAAAGTTTTCTTTGCTTTCCCTTTCACAATGAGAAATAGGTTGGAACAACGTTTACAATGAAATGGAAAGTCTGAACTTTTCCTTGCTTGATCAAGGCATAGACAGAGTGGCTGGCAACGACAACGACACACTGAGCGTTTGTAAGGGAGCTCCTTCCATTTTTATTTCTCATCTTTCTCTTTACTCATCCAGTATCCAACGCTGGGTTGCGGGTGAAGTTGGGATAGTGGGAGAAAGCTGCATAGGTTGACTTTGTCCAAAAGTTTCCAACTTTTACTCAAACCAACGCAGAAATCGCAATTTGGAAACTGCCTCAAACATCAGATGAAACGGCTGCTTTTGCTTTGTAACTTTTGTCCGGGAAGAACAAATTTAAGAAAATACTGAAATAAAGTTGATTCAATGTTCCTGCAAGTCAGATATAAGAAGAGCAGAAAAGGAAGGACAGTGTTTGGATATTTCAAAATGAAATACTTTTGCATTTGTTTTTATTCTTGCGGGTACAGAGAAAAATACTACATTTTTCTTCGATTGCTGCTGGTTCAAAAATGAAAAGTAAATAATCTTTTTGTGAATTCTGATTTCTATAACAAATTTTGTTTATGAAGATGTAGGGGGTTAGAAGAAAAGTAAAGGAATAAGAGATTTGTAGGATTAAACAAGAAGAGTTAAACTTTGGAAATTATTTTTGATGAATTACTAAATATGCGGGAATATAGAGTTAGAGAGTCGTTAGCAATGATGGGGATGATGAACAGGATGAAGAAGATGGTGGTGGCAAATGAATTTTCCCACTTATGGAAATGAAAGGTTGACAACTAAATGAAGCTTTGAGAAAGGGGAAACTTTTTTGCAAAGTATTTTAACAAGCAAAGTGAAGTCGAATTTGAAGTAGCTTTTTAAGCAACTCGTCTAATAAAACGGAATTACAAAGCTGTAGTTCCGCAAACCAAAAATGTGGTTGCTTCTTAATTTATTCTTTGACTAACAGAAAGAACTTGAACAGTGGGGGAAAGAAATGAAAGGAATTGAGTGAAGGTATGCTCATGTCACTTTTTTGTCATTGCATTTTATTTCCATGTTCATTCTATTTGCCACAGCTTTTGAGTTATTAGATTACAGGAAGTGAAATTCGCTGAAAGAAGAAGAAGAAGGTAGAGGAAAAGACGAAGAAGAATAAGAGAAAGGCTGGATCTATTCAAGTGGAAGTGAAAGGATTGTGGAAGGATCCACACTTTTCCCCCTCTTCCAACAAAAAAGTTCTTCTTCGTTCCCTTCTTGGCTTAAATGGTAACCACTTTTTCACTTACTTTCACTTTACTTCACTTTCTTACTTGGGATCCTTGAATGGGGAGGGAGGGAAAAAACGAGAGAGGATTTCCCTGTGTCTCTGGAGTAAAGAACAGGTGAAATGAAGAGGGAAAATAAAAAATCGCATGAGGTTATGCATGAGTGGAGAAAAGAAAAGAAGAAATGAGAGCTCTCGTTCAATTCCTTTATACAAAAAATAAATAGATTCTCAATTCTCTGTGGCTTTTTGTGGAAACCTTCATAAATAGAGAAACAGAAATAGCAAAAAATGAGAAAAAAGTGCAATGATGTAATACGAGTCGCTTATTATTATTGAATGAGAAGAGAAAAGGAAGTTTAATTCCTTGCTGACTCTGTTTGCTCTACACATGACTAGAAATAAAATGGGAAATGGATATTGTAAGGTTTTTTTGTAATGATGAAAAAGTACAAAAGTTTTTTGGGAAGGAAAAGATACTAAAAGTGAAATAAGAATACAAAGATTCATTCAGAGACGTCAGATTTACTATTTTTAGTCGTTTTTCATTTTTGGTGGATCGACCGTCAAAAGAATCCTTGGGGGAAGAGGAGGGAATAGAGCTAAAAGTTTACTCTGCCCTTGTGTGACGTGGTTTTGAAGTTGTGAGAAAGCGGCGGCAGAAGTGTAACTTTGTGGAAAAACTGGTACGAAATTGACTTTAGTGATGTGTTATTTGGAGGTGAATGGGAACGAATAGGTATGGGTTTTGTGTGGGTGGGTGCTAGTATAAAAGGATGGATAATATGCAAACAAGCTTAAAAAGAAACATCAACTCCCATGACTTATGGCAAAGTTCCATTTTCAGACGGCATTTTACAAGATTTTGCTTGGAGATAGTCTTTTGAAAGACAATGTGACAAAGTAACTGGAAACATTGTGTGAGATGAAGCCAAGATGTGATCACTGTGACTGACTGGGAAGCTAAGAAAATGGAAAGCTTCAGGGACCTAAGAAAAGGCAGCAAGAATAGCATAACAACCCTTTTTGTATTTTCATTCTAGTCTTTTTCCGAAAATAAAAAACGGATTTGTCTATAGTTTGTCAATCACTGAAGTTTTGACAGATTACTCTTTCCTTTTCTCAACCCTACTGTCAATGGAAGATGCTTTTTGAGCAGAACAATTTGATATTAATGTGACGCAATAGCAAAAAATATTGACGGGTAAAATGGTACTTGCCTTGGGGTTTTCTTCCAGGGAAATTTGGTTTTTAGGTTTCTTCGAATGAATGGATTTTTTATCAAAACAGTATCATAAGAAACAAGCAGCATTTATTTATTCAACTGTATTTTCATTTACTGGTAGAGGAAAATAAATTATAGACTGAAGCTTGTAATTTAATTAGAAAGACCGTACCATAGACCGGTATAAATTGTCATTGCTTTTGCTTTCTGTCTGAGAAGAGAAAGTTTTTTTTAAATCCTTACATTTAAAACCTATATGGGCTCACTATCAGTCATTAACAGCATCAATATTCCCTATGAACTATCAAGCACACATTTTAAAATCTGATTTTACCCATTAATCAACAATATTAAACTTGAACAAGTTACTTAATCAATAAACATTGTGTGTTTAAATCGATAGGAAGACTCATTTTTAATAAATATACAGAGATATCATTGGAGCAAAACGTATTAAGTACAAGAGTCGAATTTATTATTACTCTGCTCCAGTGGAGTCCTTCGGTTTTGTTAGTCGCTTAGCCCCTCTGTTTGGAGGTCCCTTAGGTTTAGCAAATAAAGGCCGATTCAAACTTTTAGTTGGGTGAATTTCTTCCTTTAGGAATTCTTCGGTGAGTTCAGCTCCATCGTCAATTTCAATCTGTGGTATATAATATTCCATTAGATTTCAATATTTGATTTATCACCAGTTTGTTTGCAGTATAAAAAATATAATTCAAACTAACCCTTTTCTCCATCACCAAACCTAACTGGGTCTCAAGGGCTGTTAAAAGTGGTGCTTTACAGCTAGAGTAGAGCATTCTCTCCTTAATACTGCAATTGTATCCAGGCATTGAGTAGATGAAAACTGCAAAATACGATAGTACAATGTGTTTAATTTGTCTAGTTTTCATTCCAATTATTTTGCATATGGCATGGAATGGCACTTACCCAAACTTTCTAAATAATCGCCTTCATGGTGATGAGGGAAATTAAACAAGTGGTAACGCGCATTGGAATCTGGTATCCTCTTTGGTAAATCTTGTACAGTGGTATCTGCAGTACTTGCTAATTCAATCACTTCCTCTTCGATTACTATTCATAAATATAAAAATAATAGAGACCAAAAGCTAATATGTCTAGTTTTGTTTGTAATAAATTTAGTGTCATTACCAATTTTAAGTTGAACATAATTGAGCTGTTTATTTCTAAACTTTTCTAACGCAGACAAGGCTTTGGTAGTAAGTGGGAATAAAACACCTTGCAGGGTTTGATGCTTGGTGTCAATTCCTATTTCAGAATGAACTTCTGTCCTCTTTATTTCCGCTAGCTCCTCCTCGGCCATTGTAAGAGGTACAGGAGCATCCTTATTTCGTTTAATTTTAAGATAACCTTCCCAGGTTGCTTCTTCCTGTTTGAAATTAAGATTATTCAATTAGTCTAATATTTTTAAAACACAATTTCACTAGTACTTTGATTTTTACCAATTGAGTAGCAAAAACTTCTTCCTTTATTTGAGCAGCTCCAAATTCATTTTTGAGCGTGGCCTTTGTGGAAGCGTACAACATTTTCTGTCGTACAGGGCTATTATCAGGAGACCAGGTGAATAAAAGCCAATTGTATCCAGCGTCATCTTTTGAATCCAATCTAATAATGTTCAAAACCCAATTAATTTTTAAGACATTTTTAGAGACCCACTCACTAAATTACATAGCAGTAAGCATTCAATTTAACTTACCTGAATAAAATATAACACGGTTGTTGTTCTTCCAACAACGGTGGAATCAGAACTTCATAATCCTTTTCCCAAGAGGCATTATCTGGACCAGAGTACTCCGAAAGTACTAATTCCTCTGTAAACACAGATGCACAACTGTAAACTCTCTCCAAAAACTTAATTGCTTATGATTATTCACACAATTAAACTTTAAACAAGTCATCCATACCATTATCAATGCTGATCTTGACCAGTCGAACACTCCCATCTCGACACCGTCCCAAAAAAGAGCCCAGCTCTTCATTTGCTATTTAAGAACAATAACACACGATTAAATTAAATTATAATTTACAGTTATGTAAAGAACTTACCTTTAATCCCAGTTTGATGAGACATGTTAGTGAACCAGCCAAAATATAACTTTGAACAACTCAAAGTGAGAAATTTCCACTACAATTAAATTTAAAAGCTAATTTGTCAAATTTTAAAATGAATCACGTAATTCTCAGGTGCATTAAAACTGCACAATCCACATCAACAATTCAACTTGTCAAAAACAAGATTTTTATGAGAAGAGCAGATGAGTTGTGCTTTTGTCTTGCGTAATACGCTTGAACATGGGTGGGATTGGGGTGTATGCAAAAGGGATCGGCTTTTTCATAGAATGGATGAATGCGCTTTGTTCACAAGCGTAGCATTTTTAGCCACAGGGATATCTTATCCACTGTTTTTGTAACCGGAAGTGCATAAAAATGCTGAAATAAGATAAGTACATCACAATAAACTTGTTTTTTGTAGTTTTTTATTTATTGCAATCTGAAAAGGGTAAATATTTGTTAAAATCTTTCGTCAAATAATTACAATTCTTCTCGGATTTCATATATTATTGGTTGTACTTGTACATATTTTTATCTTGAAGATATAAATAATGACTTTAGCAGATAAAATATTTGAATAAGCCAGTGATAAATATCTTTTGGGGTTTATTTTTAAAAACTACAAACAAAAGATATGTTTTTTTCTCACCAGTGAATTTTCAAATTGTGCAATGACCTAATAATTTCATGATGTACTTTTTCATTATTTTTTACATATTGGAAATGTGGGAGGATGAAGCAATGGATGGGGATTTGCTGTGATTTCCATTTTGGAACATGACTCGGGGTCCAGCTCGCTCTTCTAAGTTTACTGAGGATGAGTAATCATCGTCTTCTTCTTCAATTCTTGCCGCCAGCCCTAGTAAACCTCCAGCACCTGAAAATCCTGCTATTGCTTCTTCTATCAAATGAGTTTGGCTGTCAGTGATTCCTCCATGCAAGAGGACATGCTTGTGCTTTCTCCAAGCCATTTGAATAAGCCTTGCGCAATATTCCTCCCTTTGTCTCCAAAGTGTAGAGCTAACTGGTTCGTACCCAGGGCGATCCAGCGCCAGTTGTTGAACCTCGTTCACTTCCACAGCCTCGTCTATTGGATTCCCCTTCCTGGCAAAGAAGTCCTTTGTCAAAGCATCCAAAATGTCAACG
Source organism: Lepidocyrtus fimetarius (assembly GCA_036507315.1). Classification (NCBI taxonomy): domain Eukaryota; kingdom Metazoa; phylum Arthropoda; class Collembola; order Entomobryomorpha; family Entomobryidae; genus Lepidocyrtus; species Lepidocyrtus fimetarius. The sequence continues at coordinate 19,387 of JAANSO010000672.1, forward strand.
CAGTACATCATGTCCCCTTTGCAAATTGGAATGTCCATGGAAATGATTTTGTATTTATTTGGTTTGTGTATTTGCAAGGGTGGTTCCAATACATCGAGAAAGTCCGATAACTGATCGTATCGCACGTATTGTGTGCCATCTGGATCAAACTGTGCCCAAACTTCGTAGTACATGTCGTAATCGTCATCTGTCAACCCCTCTTGAACTTCTTCCGTTGCTTGTGAATAATTCTCAAGAATGACAGCGATATACATGTTGATAACTATCAAGAAACTTATCACAAGATAAGCCAGTAGAAACGCAATCCCCACTGTGGTATTTCCACAGTCTCCAGCTTTACCAAGTTCAGGATCGGGGTCATCACATTCATCTTCATTTATGATCCCATCGAGCACTCCATCCCATCCTGCAGAAGTGCTCATTTGAAACAAGAGAATTATTGATTGTCCAAAAGTTTGGAAATTGTAGACCTCATCAAGTCCTCCTCTCAGCTTGACATTCATAAAAAATGACATTCCAAATATTGAAAAGATGAACATGACAAGGAAGAGAAGCAAACATATATTAAAAAGCGCTGGAAGTGACATGGCTAGAGCGAATAGTAGCGTTCTGATTCCCTTTGCTCCTTTCACCAGCCTCAAAACCCTCCCAACTTTAGCTACCCTCACTACTCGCAGCAGAGTTGGAGAAACAAAGTATTTTTCAATCAAGTCGCTCAGAACCATTCCTGCGATTGAAAGGAAAACAACTACCAAGTCAAAGAGATTCCAAGGTTCTGTGAAGTAATGATGTCGAAGGGAGAACATTTTTAAGAAACATTCCGTCGTGAATATCCCGACAAATATGGAATTAACCACGCTGAGAAACTCATCCCATGATTTTGACATCTGATAATGGTCCATCGTCATTGTCAACATGTTCAGCCCAATGAATAACATGATGATCATGTCAAACTTTTGATTAGTTACTAAATCAAAGAGCATTGCTTGAGGTTTCCACTTTGGTTTTGGGATGGCCTTGATTGGCTTTTTATTCTGCATAAAAAGACAATACGAAAAACGCATTATACGAAAAAATGAACTGAAAAGGGACGAAAACCATGAAAATTTACAAAAAAAAGTACTAAAAAAACTCACCCCCATCTTCTTCATCGCAGCATAGTACTTTTTCTGGTCTTCCGTCATAAACATTTCCATTGATCCTCCCGACTTTTTCTTTTGCTCGTTAAAGTTATCAATGATTACTCCAATAAACAAATTCAGAGTGAAGAAACTCCCAAAGATTATGAAAATGACGAAATAAACATACATAGCAAAGCTGGTTTCTCTGTGTGGCTGGTCGTCAATTTCTCTTGAATCGATGGCATCATTCATAATGCCAATCCAACCTTTAAAAGTTGCTACTTGGAACAAACAGAGATATGCCTTCCCCACATGGTCGAAATTCATTACAGAATTTTCCCACGTAAAGTTATTTGCCAAACATTCTAGCTTGTTTCGAATAATTCTGAAATCCGGACGACTTCCATCGTCAGGGTCAATGCATTTGTGGAATTTTCCGTTGAATAATTGAACCCCCATAATGGCAAAAATGAGCCAAAAGATGAGACAGACCAAGAGCACGTTAAAGATACTTGGAATGGCTTGGACAAGAGCGTTAACGACGATTCGCATACCTTGCATCCTTGACATGGCTCTGAGGGGACGGAGTGCCCTCAAAGTACGCATTGTTTTAAACGCTTGAACCCCTCCAGCTCCTGCCAGAGCAGCAACAAAATTGATGAGTGAGACCATCACAATTACAAAGTCAAGCCAGCACCAAGCATTTGAAAAGTAGGCAGAGAAACCCATCGCCAGCCATTTGATCAACATTTCAAAAAAGAAAATGACCGTAAAAATCCTGTCCATGTAGAACAGAATATCTGTCAAGACTGGATTTTTCTGAAGGTGAACATCTTCCAAGGCCAGCGCCAATGATGAAAGAAGAATCATTATGATGACAGCCGTTTCAAAATATTTGTTTTCAATTAGTCGAAACGTTTTCAATCGAATATTACCCCAGACCATGCCAAATGGCGTACCGTCCACATCAAAAATGGGGAATCTATCGTAAAATTCAGGTGGCATACAATCGGCAGGTCCTTCCTCTTCCTCACCTTTTGGTTGTTCAACAGCTTTCTCTCTTTCACCTGTTTCTTCCCCATCTTCGTCCTCAATCCAATCGCTTTTGTCTTCATCGTCATCTTCGTCGTCACTTCCACCACCACCTTCATTTTCTTCGCCTTCTTCTCCTCCTCTGGCTTCAACATCTTGAAATCGCTGTTTTTGCTTTGGATAATGTGCATGAGAACCGTATGATTTCATCGATAATGTGTCCTCATCTTTCTTTTCCTTCTCATCAGGCATTTCCGCTTCCTTTTGTAAGTTAAATTGCTGCAAATTTGCCATGAGCTTTCTACTATTCATTACCATTCTCGCTGTATCAGCTAAACAGGGCCTTTTTCGAGCCAGACCGGTTTCGGTAGCGTCGTCGTGTAATAATTGTGCCTCGCCTTCATCCCTTCCCCTCTGCGGGGGCTGCTGTTGTGGTGGTTGTCTTCTTGGAATAATTCGATTCTTTATTTTAATAATCTCACTCCAAAGTTGTTGAACAAACTTGCGAATTCCTGCCTTGACCCATTTGATAAATCTTCCAATACGACTGAATGCCTCTGCTAATTTGTTTGTTTCAGCATCAGGAGCAGAGCTTAAATTAGATGCTCCGAAACTGCTGAGGAGCAAAGCTAAGAAGAGATTCAGCACGACCAAATTTCCAATCACTACTGTTGCAAGAAAAAATGGAACGCAGGCTCCACCTGTCACCAGCATACAGTCCCACATTGACTCAATCCATTCCCCACAAAGGACTCTGAATATTATCATAAACGAATGTCCAAAATCCGTAAAATTCCACCTTGGTAGTTCCCCACCAGGAAAGAGATGCGTTTTATCAAAATAATTCTTTGCAAAAAGCTGCATTCCCATCACAGCAAATATAAAGATGATAATTACAAGCACAAACACAAGATTCCCCAAAGCTCCCATTGTCTTCCCCATTATACTTATAAGTAGATTTAAAGTTGGCCAAGATTTTGCTAATTTGAAGACCCTCAGTAGCCGAAAGCTCCTCAGTGCACTGATCCCTGGTAAGTTGGCATCCTCAAAGATAAGTTCGATTAGTGAGAGAGCCACAATTATGAAATCAAATACGTTCCATCCTACTTGAAAATAAAATTTTGGGCTCATCGCCATCAGTTTCATGGCACATTCAACCCCAAAGATTGTAGTAAAAACTTTGTTCCCAGTTTTTAATGTCATGTCCATGATGTAGTTTTGTTCTAGTCCATAATGATCCAAAGCCATGAAGACCGTATTCACCACAATGGATAAAGTTATGAAAAGTTCGGTGAAAGCATCAAACACCACGAACGCAATAACTTTCTTGATCAAGCTCCATGGAAAGCCACAGTCCCACAGACAAAATATGTCAATAAAAAGAAAACATCCTTCGATAAGTTTTGCTTTGATTAACTCTTTGATATTCATGTGCTCCCTTTCACTTTCTCCTGTTGTTGTGTGACTTCCACGGGATTGGTTCTGGCGGCTACTCACTCTACCACCACCACCACCGGCAGCTTGCTCGATGATATCATTTAAAACCATTACATCTGCCAAGTAATTAACAATTTTGTCAATTTAAAAATATTTTCAGCATTATAGTTTTTTGTTAAAATTGCGGAACCTTTCATATCCACCGCAGTAGAGCTTGCATGCAATTGACGGCTGGAATAGTGACCTTCTCGTTCACTCCTTGGTGGCTTTACTTTTCCCATAGAATCCATACTAGGGCTGCCGGAATGCTCCTATTTTAATTAAAAAGTAAAAGTTGAACTCTTTGAGTAAGTAAAATAATCGTTTGTTACAACTACTAGTTAGTAGTAAAAAATTTAAATGTTAGTCTATTAATTAAAAAAGGTTCAACTAAAACACGCAAGAGGTTAAAGCAAATAAAGCGTCTCAAAGTTACACACACAGGTTAGTATCATTTAAAGAAAACTAAAAAGTTAATCAAACATAGGTTGGTTTCATAAAAAGATGGGTAAATTATAATAATAGAATTTGGTACAACACTACTAAAATTATTTAGGATTTGCCTCAGGCATATATTATATTATATTATATAATACACAGACTGCCAAAAAGACTTTGACCATTGATTATCTTACAAATAAGGTTCAATATTCTGCTGATCTTGGACAGAAATATAGATTAAAAGAGTGGAAGAAGAAAACGGTAAGAATTAAGAATTAATGCATACATAAATGAATCAGTTAAAATTTTTGACACGATATGCATGGTGAGCAGAATGAAAAATGGGAAATTTACACAAAGACATAAATTTTCCTTTGTGGATAATAAATTGAAAAGTTAATTTACATGTGGTAAAGAGTTTGTCTGCATTGATAAATACCTGAGCCAAACATTTCTTTGTTAGAACAGAACTAGTGATTAGGGAGCTAATAATCAAATGGAGTTTTAAGAGAATCGATTTTTAGTGTTTCATTTAAAGATCTTCCAGAGCCAATTCCTTACTCCGTCATAATGTTTGGTATTCCCGTACAGACTTTTCGCCCTTTGCAAAAGTTGACTTTCTTTAGTCACTGTTTGACCAAAAGTTGAACCGTGTCCATGCCTCCCTCCTCCTCCTCCCCCGCTGGCCAACATGTCATGCGAATTGTAGGAAAGACGAGAGGCATGTGAATTGTAAGAGGAATGCCTAGAGCCAAGAGCAAAGTTTTGAAATGTTTGAGTGTGATGAATTCCAGTACAAAATGGTAGAATTATTGCTCCATTCTCTTCTGACAAGGGCGTGGCTGCTGTAGAATCATCAGCGTACGGTAGATGCTCTTGGGCATCCATATAAGTCGACAGAACAATTAATTTCTCCCGACCATGGACGCAGTAGTGCTGAGATTCACGGCGGTTTATGTAGGGGCTTCCTGGAAGGCTAGTGGTTGCCTGTAAAAGAATTGAAGCGATTAAAAGTTTAATCATACAATTTGTTAAGAAATTGAACATTTTAAGAGAGAAAAGAGAATGCGAAAGAGAGAAAGACGTTGTCTTCTTTCTGGATGCATCTTAAAATCTTTGTTCAGTTTTAGGTTTTTGATGTTCCCTATATAACTGAGGTTGACCTATGAGTGCTTTCCACCTTAGTACGGTTATCATTTAAAGTGGTGTATAAGTTAGGTATCGATAAGCCCTGCCCATTTGAAATGATATTCAACACATTTCTTAGCAAGGAGAGCTTCATTTTCATCCTGGAGTTTATGCTCCGAAGCCATTTTAGTGGACTTTTTGGGATTGGATGAGAAGTTCCCCAATAAACACATACATATTGTTGTAAAAAGTTGTTGCTGACAAGAACTTACTTCAACTTTCTTTTTGATCATTGTTCCGGGATGATTTGACTGAGATCCGTTAAAAGAGCATTCCGAATTTACATCTTTCACTTGATCGTCTCCATTCTCACCTGCCCATGTTTCATAACTTCTACTTGAAAATTGGGAAGGTGACTTTTGAGGATCTCCACCGGTAACTTCCGCAGCCGCAGCAGCTTCCCTTGCTTCGGCTCGAGCTAGTCTTGCTTCTTCTTCAGCCTATGAATGATAATGATAAAATGCATTAAATGATTTTAAAAATTTAATTATTACAAGTTTGAGAAGCCAGTCATGAAATCGACAAGTTGCTTATAATTAACAGGTTAATAACTTTCACACAAAGAAAATGCAATTTTTACGAAAATGAAGATAAAAATTTTTCGTAGCAAATAATCTTGCAACTTTAAGTATAAACGTTTTATGAGGTTTGTATTAGGTATGCTAAAAGAGCAAAATACATAAAGAAGACAGTAACAAGAGAAATAAACAGAACGGTTCGTTTAAACCGTTCGTTGAAAAGGGTTTGATTGTCTGTCTGCACGTCTCCTCGATAACTCAAAATGCCTTAACATGCAACCAAATTTGACAGAGCAGTAAATATGCACCTGAGGATTTGCTGTATAGTTTTTCAGCAATTATGGACCAACGGTTTAGCCGTTAGAAGTGACCGTTATAAAATCTTAAATTGCAACATATGGCAAGTAGCATATCATTCGAACGGAAATAGCTTGTAGACAAAGAATAAAA
>JAANSO010000673.1:0-25582 GCA_036507315.1 Lepidocyrtus fimetarius
AAACTTAACAATAAAAAAGAATATATGCATAAAATTTTGCAAAAGATTGGCAAATACAGCACAACTTATTGTAGTAAAATATCAAATGCATACGTTCAGCTAGTAACTATATGGTTTTACTACCTTTTATTATTATTCATACTGAAAATGGAAATATGAAAAGTATGAAGCACTTAATGAACAAAAAAGTACTTAGAACTCTACTGTATTTTTATGAATGAACTGAATGCAGGAAAACCTGATTTAAAGTGTTGTTCCGTGAACTATATCAACAAAGACTAAGAATGCATGTCTAACCACTTTGCAGCAATTTTGGTTATGACAAAGCATACCGTACAACAGTACTTGCTATAGGCAATAAATTAAATCTTCTTCCTCTACCTATATTTTTTTAAATCATACCAATCAAAATCACAGACATAAAGCCCAGCCCAGAAAGCTTATCTGTAATGACTGTACGGAAGAACGTCGTAGACGATCATAATGAACAATTTATATTGCTTATGAATAGCATTTCTTCCCCATACAGCGCTGGTCCGTCTGGCCAGGCAGCCTTGAGGAACGAAACTCTTTGTGAGATTGAGATTATTCTAGAATCTTTGGATGGACCACATTTACGAAGCTTTACATGACAAGGAGCACGCACGCAAAAACATTTTTCCGCATGTACGCACTTTGACGATGATAACTCCCTGCTTTTTGACATTGTTAGCCCAAATCGTATGACAAGCAGAATCACCTTTTGTATGATGAAATGCAGTTAAGGTTTTTGTCATCGCAGTTTTATTTTGATTCAACCATCGAAAAAGTATTCTGGGTAATAATGCTCAAGTAATAATAAATGCCTACCTTCTTTTTAGTCGACCTTGGAACATTACTCCGCTTTCTTTATACTATTCAAAAACTTCAAAGTAGGGTCTTGGTTGACCGAATCTCCGTTCAGGTTGAAATGGTACCAAAGATCTAACTTAATGCTGGTTGTCCACAAAAATCAAATTAAAAACCAATTTTTTGATCTTTTGATCCTACTGTCGTTTATTAGATGAGTTGATTCCAATAATGGGATTCCTGGAATGAAAAGAAATTTATTAATTATCATCAACTACCAATCTAATAATAATTCTGTGAATCATGCTCAACTAAATAATTAAAACCGATTTGTCAAAGCTGCGCTCTAACATTATCCAATTCAAAATTCTAGGGTAAAATAGTTTACTTGAACTAAATGATGCATGTTAAATTCGTCATACACGTGGGTGTCATATGCAAAATGACAGTTATTTATTCCCCAGGTTTAATTATACAGACATGCTCATAAAAAACTAGAGTGTGTTTGATTGATGTCTGCATTAGGAAAGTTAATCAAATATAAAAAAATTATGGAAGTTTCCATATTTACTTGCACGTCTGCATGCACCTAATTTCTGTAAACAACTCTGGAAAAATATTTGCACAAACTTTTGCATTGAAAAACGTAATAATAGTAACTGAACGGAGATGTTCTCGGAATATAAACTAGGTATACAAATTAATATGTGGCTGTGCTTTACTTTACTTTCACACTTCACAATCATTAAATAAATGATGTAAAGAGTAATTCAAGCCCTTAAATATTTTTAAAATGGAGATATAAAGATCTTTATATCTCCATTATTTTAAAATACTCATGTTCTTACATTCGGAGAAAGTTTATGAAAAATAATTTTTACTTCTTGTCAAAGATTTCTAGATTTCATGAATTACAAGTTTGATAAACATCAAACTGAATCCTAAATTCATAGTTAAATGAAAACTACAATAAAAATACCTATCGAATAAATGTCACTAAATGCTAAATTTAAATCAATGCAACTGAATCATCAGTTTATGGAATAGAATTAACAAGTCAATGATTGCACGTGCATTGTGTATACATATTAAAATTATAATATTTGATTTTGCGATACACCCACCCACTGATTGCCAAATAAACCGCAATGAACACGAGTTCATTTGTAAAATTGCTTACTGCGCATTATTCTATATTTGCAAATTGCACAAATACATCAATAAAATTATTTTGTACTAGATAAATGCAGTTTCGTGCATTATGGAACCAGAAGTAACTGGGTTGATGGCAAGCACTAAAAATTTATGAAACCATGAAATGGCCTAGCAAAATCAACTATGAGGGCTCTATATGACATGAGCACTTACTACACAACTTTAACTGACTATTTATAATAATATTAAATTAAAAGATATCCACGTGTTTATAGCTTAAGAAATCAAAAATCCAACGAAATTTTTCTAACCTTAGGATCTACACCCGATTACTGAATTCAAAACTGTAAAGCGTATTGGAATTCGAGCAATTTTCAGACTTCAACTCCACTGTACGTGAAGCACAGACCTGACCGCCGGAGCCAATCGTTTCGAGCCGCAGTGCAACCAACAACTAATGACTAAATATGACTAACAGTACCTTGTGAGTCTTGTGACAGGTGACTAGCAACATAAGAATGCAGTGAATGCACAGCTAATTATGAAAAAAATCCTTTGTCTTCCTACGATTTGCATATTAACATTAAAATACATGTACATGCATCAACAGTCATGAGAATTGCAAATGGTTAAATGTAGCAATTTAATAATTGACACCATTGTTAAAGATAAAACTTACCAGTTTTTTGTATCTCTGAAAATAAGGGGTTCGATTTCTTCAACAGGAATAGAATATTTAACCTTTTCCAATGGATCCAGATGAATACAGAGTCTTTTTACAGTGTAAGAAATACATAGGCTCGGCTTTGCAAAAACTGAGAATGTTGCTTCAAAGTTTCTTTTTGCTACTGGCTGTGATAAATAATCAGTTCTTTAACCAATCCCACTTTTGATGTTGTAAACTGTTATCCAGTAAAATAAGAATATCTAAATTATGCGCCTGAAGGTAGGCAAGGTCTTGGGTATTTTCAAGATTCCACTTTTACTATTATTAACGACAATGATTTTAAAGTTTGCATGTAAACGAAAATAAATTGGAACAGAAAAGTTACCACTTTTACAAGCAATAGTTGTGAAGCTTTTAGCAATTTTTATGCATGCCAAACTTGCAGAACACTATTGAAACCTTCATTTTGCATGGATATATTGCAAAATATTAATTTATTTAAAACATAATAGGTGAGGTTTAAATATTATTGGCAATATGATGAACGTGATACTTTGCAGCTTCCAAATAATGTGCACGTAGGAAAGTCGGCCTGTTTCTGTTTTCCTTTTGAGAAGCCCGTGCTAAAGTTTACATTTGGTTTTTTACAACCTCTTTCACACACACAAGAAGGTAAATACGCAGTAATGTAGAAAGATATGAGCTATGACTATGAGAAGGAGTTAAGGATATTCCTGCATGTAGTAAAACCTTACCATTTCTATAAACGCGAAACTTTCATGAACTTTCAGATTCTGAATACATTCTTAAAGTTCGCCTTCGTAGATATAAAACGCTGCTTCTATTGCCAAATTTGAGCTTTAAACCCTTTTGCTATATATCTGTGAGATTAGATTTTGTTCGCTTAAGCAAATGTTATATTATGCTACTTTTATGCTGACTATTTCTATACCTCAGTATCTTGATACGACGCTTATAGCGCTAATAATACAACAAAGTATAAAGTTTTGACATTCTAATCATCAAATTATATTCCTCAAACGGATATTAGAGCAAAAATTTTATATTTTATATTGATATAGACAATAATGTGAGTTTTGTTGATATTGACTTTGGATACGAAGTAAAAGCTTTCTCGACACGTTGGTTAAGCTGATAATGTATTGTTGCAAAAAGTCCCACCTAAACACTTACAATTTACTTATATTTTTGTCGGGCTCGTCACTCCATGCTATGCCATATCCCATAAAGTTTGAAAGTAAAGCTCTTAGACTATTCTCAAACGTTTCTTACAAAAGTTTTGCTAAGACGTAAATTCCGAACGCATTGCAATTTAAAAAAATATATTTTCATAACTTATTCAAAGTCTGAATTATGTACATAACAAAGAGCGTAGAGGAAAATTGAAACACCCGAGAAATTATTTCATGCAAAAATTTAACAGCGGGTACATAATACATATATACAACCAGCTTTGCCAATTTCATGAATAGAATCAGGGGATGATGACTACCTTATACCCAGTTAATAGAAGAAAGGAAAATTTTCAAGTAAGCATGCTCGCTCATGTTTACATACAACAAAGCTTTTCAAAAGTACAATAATTCTATTATGATGCAACTACAAAACGTATTTTTGGCACAAAAAATCGCTGTAAACAGAAGGTAGATCTGTGAAGGTCTTTGGCAGAAACAACACGTAGATGCATTGCAAAGATAAATGATTGGAAATGGCTTGTTATATATATATGTGACTGTTAAAAATGATGATAAAGTGGACAAAAATGCTTAGAGCTAGTCGGCGTAGGGATAAGAATAGCCTACAAGAGTTTACAATTTTAGATCATGTCGAAAGAGAATTTATGAAGAATATGAGCGCGGTTTTAATAAAAGCAACAGTCTAGACCCAGACCCACTAAAAAAGAAACCGGATAACTATTTACAAAAAGCATCCTTCATATTCGCAAACACAGAAATGGTGTTTGTAAGTTTGAGAAAGCTATTCACCTCCAACTCATCTCCTACAATACAAAAATTTCAACAAAGGTCATTTTCGCAACGACGCAGTTTTTCGTGAAGAATGTTTGCTCTTGGCTTACTGTGTTACTTTGCAGGCTCAATCTTGAGTACGAATTTTTTTTACAATTTCAATAAATTCATGATTCTAATTTTTATCCAGTGATTTGAAAAATGCCCCTCCTGCAACCATAGGATACAACAGTGGCCAATCTATTATTAAAATTTTTATTTTTTTTCCTTACCTTCCAAGGAATTATAAGAATATTTTTTGCGGAATTCATTATCAGTTAAATTCTTCTAGTAATATGATATGTGGCACGTTGAACATAATTTTTGAACACAGAGATGATATTTTTTAGCGATAGTGATTGATATATTTTGCATTATTGCTTTTGTAAAATCATAACATCTTTTGGTAAGGAAGATCTATTGCTTTACATGCTTTTCCGTATTTTATGCTTTGAAGCGAAAAACGATTAAGCTGGCGACAGAGTGTCGCCGACAATANGATTGATATATTTTGCATTATTGCTTTTGTAAAATCATAACATCTTTTGGTAAGGAAGATCTATTGCTTTACATGCTTTTCCGTATTTTATGCTTTGAAGCGAAAAACGATTAAGCTGGCGACAGAGTGTCGCCGACAATAAAAACATAGCACTATCAGTCTGCATTTTACAATGTAACTATGTGCATTTCATGTATTTTGAGACATTAATAAAAATCAAACCCAAAGTTTTGTTTAATTTTTACAAAGACTGTGATGAATTGATATCAGCGAGGGTGGTGAGAAGTACAAGTGATAGGTAGAGTATCTTATAAAAGTAGATTAATTCTTATGAACAATAATAAACATTAAAAATTACTGGATCTGGATGCACTTGCATGATTGGTTCATAAAAAAAGGTGTGACAGCCACACATTGTGCTATTTTTAACATAAGTAAAACGTATGAGGTCATTTATATTTACACCACTCCAGTTATAACGGCAACCTTATAAGCTTCTTCTAGCTTGTGTGCAAGTGAACCAAAATTTTATGAGATTGAATGCGAAGAGACGAGTATGCCACCTTTGAGTATTTTGCCGTATTGTAGTAGTTATCAAATGCAACTCATTTTCATTGATGCATAATTATAGACAAACTAGCAACGGGACCCGATTCCGATAATCGGGAAGTCTAGACCTTATTGGCTATGTACATTTTAAAATGTTAAACTGTTAATCGCTATCATTTACCCGCTGCCAAGGCACCCGAATTGTCTTCATACGACCTATACGACCCGGTAGGACCCTTGGCAAGCGTCAAACACGATTAACATTTGACAATCTCTTCCCATATATTCAACTAATTTACCCACCCTGTCCTAAGTGGGGGGCAATGCGGTACATTGTTGAACTCTGCTTTTATGCTATAAACTTAGCATCTTGACCCAACACGGGAATACCGTTTAGCTCAATGACGCCCAGCGCGTGCCCAACGCTTGCAAAGAGCCTATTTATGCTGTACTACCACATGTTAGTTACCATAGCAACAATATTTGGTTGTACTCGGTTTTCAAAAATCGCGTCCGAATTTTTTTAAAAGTCGGGTACAACTACATATTGGGTGTGGGGATGACCAATTGGGTGCCAAACGATACAGGAGCACTCTCTGCATCGACACCGTAAAAATAAACATGAATAATTTTTTTAGGAGTTTTCCGGACAAACAGACAAACAGACAAACAGACAGAATAGGGAGATTATATATATAGACACTCGATTTTGCAATATACACAAGTATAAAGGAAACTACTGTTCCACACCCAATTAGTTTGGAATGAAGTTATATTTTCTCCATTAATGCTCGAATTGGAAAACGTTACAGGAAACACTACATTGAATTAGAAATTAAGTAAATAAGAATATATGAGGTCATTTATATTTACACCACTCCAGTTATAACGGCAACCTTATAAGCTTCTTCTAGCTTGTGTGCAAGTGAACCAAAATTTTATAAGATTGAATGCAAAGAGACGAGTATGCCACCTTTGAGTATTTTGCCGTATTGTAGTAGTTATCAAACGCAGCTCATTTTCATTGATGCATAATTATAGACAAACGCTCGACTTTGCAATATACACAAGTATAAAGGAAACTACTGTTCCACACCCAATTAGTTTGGAATGAAGTTGGTTATATTTTCTCCATTAATGCTCGAATTGGAAAACGTTACAGGAAACACTACATTGAATTAGAAATTAAGTAAATAAGAATATAACATTTAGAAAAATCAGTTCATCTTGGCATGTAAGAAGAGTACTCAGGTTATGATTGTATAAATACTTGTCATTTTGGCTGCCAGCTATCTATTTTTCATTTATTCTAATCAGATGGAGCTATACCAGTTAGGTTCATTATTTTTACCGAATTTATTGTTAAATAAAGAAAACGGCTGCCAGTCAAAAAAGAAATATCATTCTGGCTTGCTCAGAGATGATAGAATATTTTGTGAGTGAATATATGGAGGTAGTAATACTATCCTATCGACCAAGAAGAAATGACATAAAATTTTAATCCAAAACTCTGAAAGTGTATTATTTAGAGCAGTAACTACACATTTTTACAATTATACGTTATCAACACAAGGTTAAACTCTTTCGGCATCGCGTTAATGTCAAAACGTATATGAGCCAAAAACATTTCTTATGTTAACGGTTATAAAAACAAAAAGAAATGATATTCACATTTTGAAAAGCACAGAAACCAATAAAACCGGGATAGAATTTAATGAAGTGTGTTTTGCTCAGTTTGGAATGTATTGTATTGTGGTGACTGATTAGTACAGTACAAAGATGATAGAAGCATAAATGAGACATGTTTATTTATTAAATCAAGGACTTTCATTCCTCCTTTGAACAATAATTTTCTATCTTTACTGGATATAAAGCATGGGATAGAGAATAATTCTTTCTGGGTGAAAGCAGTCATGGAAAGACAAAGGTTGACATATTCTATTGCAAAAACCTCAATAGATATATGATAGAGCAGACAAACCAATGTGATAGGGATGATGATGCATAAAACCAATATTATGCGAAATTCAGATGTAATATCAAATTCTTATAAAACGAGCAATTTGCACTAATGGGCCACAATTCTCTCACCCTTTTCTGTCATCATAAACAGGCCACGCAAACCGTGCAAGTTTTCATACCGGATAAGCAATCCAATTGGTCAATTCTTATAGTCTATTTCTAATTCACTCGATTTTCTTCCGTTAATATCTGACTAACAAGACTAATTTATTTTTTGTGCATTATCTCGCCTAATTTATATTAGGTCTAACTAAGGATAAGAGGATATACGTACTAGTGCAATATGGTAAAGCGGTTTGGTTTCCAATTTAAAATGTAGCATTATATGTATTTTTTGCCGTTTTTAATACGGTTTGAAATAATTAGTATTATCTTGAATCGTATTCATTTATGTTATTCCCCATCTGCGTGGTTTATAATTCCTTTGCCATTTTAACAGGTTGCAATTTATATTTTCATATGCTTACCTGTTCCTTCATTTAAATACATGGAACATAGTAGAAAGAAACTATGTTTACTAAAACAAGAGGAAAGGAGACAGTTTTAATAGAAAATTCATTACGGTGACTAAACACGTTATTTTCTTACACTCCAAAAAAGTCATTATAAAATAGATAGTAATTGCTTGAATATCGACAAAAATTTGAGACAATCCTTTTCCAAACTGTTTATCTAGCTTGCAAGTTAGTTCCACAAGCTGCAAAGAGATAATGTTTATGAGTGTTTCTTTTAAACAAAAGTGTCTGTTCTGTCATATACCTACATATGTATGTGTTTATTTCTATCAACTTACACGAGCAAAATTTCCCTTCCTTATCAAGTATTAATGCGTGTTCCAAATACCTGAGAATTTTTTTGCCCCATCCCAGAATTGTAGCGGCAAGGTAACGAGAATGAAAGTTGAGGAAATGAGCAGATATGGCAAATGTAACGGAACGCACCTCCTGCAATAAAAACAACTCATCGAAAAACGGTCACACTCATTGAGTAGTAGTGTGGGTCATCCAAGTTTTTAGAAAATAAACCTAGTTATTTCTTCCCTTGGAATGTCTGCCATGCAAATTTTTTACTATATTGATGGAGCTACGGAGAAAGTAAATACATATGTACCAATACATGCTTACTTGTATGTATTGCTTTAAGTTTATAAGATGATTGGCTTTCTTCTATCTTTGTTAAAGAAAGCCTGCATGCAACAGCCATCACGTTTGTAGTACAATATACAAAACGATTCAAATTAAAAAGGACGTTTTCATAATGGTGGTTTGGAATGATACATGTGTATGTTGTCGTTTATCATACATTTCTCCTGCTACATAATAGCTTCCAGCTTGTCAATATTTTTTCTGTCCGTAAATTTTCATATTTACCAATTGCCTCTTTCTTCGGCAATATTATTATCCGCGTAGTTTATGCTCTTCTTTAAAAGAACTTTTAGGTAAACTTACAATGTGTAGCTATTTTTCTTTTTAAATTGTTGTACACGTATCAACATAACATCAGTTTCGCCACACTAGGTAGAAAGTTGAGAAAGCTTATACGGCAGATATGTATAATTCTCCTAATCTTCCTATCGTCCCTTTGTTGTCGTTATTTCTTGTTAGTTATTTTTTATCCTTTGCCAGTTTTTTAGAGCAATGATCACCCAACCCGCAATGAGAAAGTTGATTAGCTCCTTTTATGTTGGCCAAAAAACTAATACTATTTGATCAAAAAGAAGTAATATCTATAATTTTTTGCATGAGGCAACACAGCTCTCAATCAACAAAATTTATGGGTTATCAAAGTATTAAAGCCTTTCATTTCAAAATTGCACTTAATATTACACTATGTATTTGTATTTATTAATAATAAATACAGAAATCCCAACGGGGCCGTCCATTATTAGAAGCTTCGACATTTATTCGCCTTTGTTTGTCCTGGAACCTTTTCAAAGGCAGATTGAAAAAATTGAAAAGAGAGCTGGGGATTTATCCTTTGAACAATCCTTTTATGTGATAAATGAATTATAGACACAAAAAATTAATAAGTTTGAATGATTAATCATCAATAGCACAATTTATTTAGAAATATTTTAAAAGTGAAAGTTCTAAGTGAGGAAATTTCTTTTTATCAGCTAATTCTTTGGCATTTCAAAGAGAAAAACTTTCACCAGAATTTTGGATTTGTTTGAATAATGAATCTTTACTAGTGTAAAGATTTATATCATGGAATTTCAGTATTTACGTAACAATCGGCAACATGAGATATCCATCAGATCTAAACAAAAGTGATTCGACAAATATTTCAGATGGTCAATTACTTGAATACGATAATTCGCCATCCACTTCCGCTGTTGCGACATCTTCGGCATCCTCAACTTCTCAAGATGAAAGAGACGCCGCTGTCCCCAATAACGTATCTACGATAAGTGAGCATGTGCTTTTTGGAAACAATAATGGACAAAATAGTTTCCTATATCTGTATTACTCCAGAAGTAGTAAAGAAAATGCTGGAGGTGATACTGTGCAACGACCTTATACAACCCAGGGAAGTAAAAGTAAAACAGGGAAATTAGGACAAGGAATGGGAAGTCAGCAGGAATGGAATGATCTTTCGGGAGGATTTCGATCCAATTATAGAATTACTAGTAGGGGGTCGGCCGGCCCATCTCCCACTACTCCTAAATATACTAACAATAATGATGAAAAAGAAACTACTTTTACATTTCCCGTACAAAATACCAAAGAGCAATCTAAACAAAGTAATTCGTCCTCTCACCAAAATTACAATGATAACACACCATACCCAATATACCTGTCACCAGAGGAGGAGCAGCAGGGACTTGCTGCTTGTCTAACTCCACAGAAGCTAGTAGTAGCAAAAAGGGAAGAGCAAGATGCGAATAAGAAAAGGGAAAATCGACAAGATTCCATTACGGAGGGTTTATTGGATGATGATGACGATGAGTGGATGATGAGTGATAAGTTGGATGCCATTCCTGATGTGGGTCCAGCCTACATGTTTTCATCTGGTTTAAATTATGAAGATAAACTGAGGAGACGATAAACCTATTAACGATAGTTCAAATGAACTTTCACCCATTGATACAAAACCCCTCAGTAGCATAGAACCTTTGCCGTCAACGTCCACAGAGACAAGTTTACAACTTCCTACAAGCTCAAAACGTGTAAGAGTCGCTCATAATAATAAAATTTGGGAGGGAGGCGGGAACTGAACCTTTCAATAAATGGAGTGGTACAAACACTACAAAAAGCAACTTAAAACTTTCTCCATTTTCTCCAACGCAATCAGCTAAAAGTCTGAAAATGCCCAGTCCTCTTACTCAAAATGGGGTTACTCATCATCATCACACACCTCATACCGGAAGTATACCCAACCAACAAATCACAGAGCAAGGTAAGCGAGTAAGTACAACCACGACAGGTGATGGTTTGGATCAAATTAGTTTTCGAAATGGGATTGGAGCTTTCTTTGGAACTCCGGCAAGTAGAAAGATCTCTCAATCGCGGGAAACAAGTCCAGAAGAAATGTTCAAACAAGAGATGCAGGGATGGAAACCGAGATTAGCCACTGTGGGCACATTTTTTTCAGCTACATTGTTCATCCTCTCTAGTTTTTCTCTGCTTTTTGTTTTCCCATTATTAGTTGATCCAATTTTAGTTGGGTTTGAAGCCAAATTTTCAACTGAGCCGGTCACATGTCGGTAAGACAGTTTAAAATTTCTTTTACGTGCATTATCTTCTAATTCTTAATGAACATTTATTGCAATGAACTTTTTTTTGAAGCACGACTAATTTCCGAAACGGGTCGGGAGCTGCTGAATGTGCCACTCCATCTTGTCGCGAAGGATGTACGATAGATTTATTCTCGTGTATATTTGTGGATGTGGAATACACAATGCCAGCTTCAGCTACAGGAATGAATGCAGATGAACATTTAGTGCCACATTTAAATAATAGTTCACAAATTAATAATAAATCATTGCAGTTGGGAACCCCCGCTACACATTCGGCCACTCTGTTAATTAATGTAAATGGTTGTGGATATCCACCTGAAGTTATATGCTCAGATTTTGTTCGAAAATATAGCTCAATCTCGTCAGAGTATCCTTGCCATTATAGCCAAACAAATCAATCTATTGTCGTGCCCCACTACAACAAGAGAAAGCAAGAATTAAATCTGACCTTTGCCGTTGGCATCCCTGTTGGAATAGCAATCTTTTCAGGGATTAGCTTAGGTATATTGACACGCTATCTCAGACATTTAAAAGCCAGCATTTATCGAAAGTACGCATCAAGGAAACGCGCTCTCAAGGAAAAACGGAACAAAGAGAGAAAAGCGAGAAAGGAAGAAGCAGCGGAGAATACGGAGGATGATGCAACCTCCATATCAGAAATAGCTGAAGAAGCACATGAAAATGTCGACAATGTTAATGAAAAAGGAATACTAAACGGAGCTTCCAAGATAAGGCATAGAGGAATCCAAGTATGTCAATTAAAATGAATTTAATCTGTTAATGTTAATTAAATTTTGAATACAATAAAAGTGAATAACTTCGTAAAATTTGCTATTCCCAATTGTAGGTCAACGAAACAAGGGACACATACGCGAATTACTGTGGAAGTTGAGACTGACAACTGATGCTCATTTTGCTGCTGCGCACGGCCTTTCACAGATCGAAAATCATGGCGACTTAGCGTGCTGAGTGCTTACCCCAACAAAACAAGATGAACCTGCTTAAATTACCTACAAAGAAGACCATTCCTTATAATTATTAATTTTAAAATGAAAGAAAAGAAAAGTACAAAAGTTCGCAAGTTGATAAACGCTGATGTTCAAGCGTTATTACAAGCAAAGACAGGGTACCAGGACATACCGGAATGAGCTGATCCTAAAACCCATATTCATTTCCCTCCTCACCCACTAAATCATATTCTGCAGAACTATTGATCTGTTCATAATGGAACTGGATTCATTAAGTAAATTTTTCTCATCACATCAATCTACACACAGGAGTGATCCTGAATCCTGATTACGCATAATCAATTAATCTCAAATCTCATTACAACTATAATAATTAATCAACCAATTATTAAAAATTATTATAATCACATTTCTTCACCTAGATTTAATCCAGAGAAAGACTAGAGGCCTGCCATATTTTATGTGTGACAAAATGAAGTAGAGAAGCAAATGCAGTATAATTATATAATCTACAAGGAATTAGGTGTAAAAAACTTGTGACAAAAATATATACAATATATATGATCAATTAAGATTTAATATAAGAAATATTTAATTCGATGATGCGATATTTTATGAATGCGTTAAGTTTGTATGAAATTAAGTTAATGATCAAATAAAATAATTAAGTAACTTACGTGTGTCATGTCCAGGCATGTTTTCTTTACTTTCACCGTAAGTTTCTCCATTCGTTTTTCATTGATTTACCTTGATTCCGGCGGCGCAAGGAAGGAGGTTTTTTAAAATGCACTTTACAATTATTATTGATGACGATTTAAAGAATGCTTATCAAAAGTTGAGAGAGGAAATGGAGTAGATAAGACGGGAGATAAGGGAGTTTGGAGTTCACAAAGCAAAAGAGAAAGTTGACAAGCCGGGTACAATGCGGCTGCACGCAACAAGCTCAACCACATGGCCGCATCGAGTGAACAATTTGATCAAAACAAGAGCGCTTTGAAAATATGAGATCATTCTCGTTTCTTCTTTCTTCTTAGAAAATCTAAAAGATGTAATGATTACATAATTTTTTGATAATTTTTGGTTTTAATTAAAATTAGTCAAGCTGTGGGCTACACGGAATTTCCTATTTAGTAGTAGCAGGAGTTTAATTAAGTTTAAAAGTTCAGGTATGGCCACGAGGGTGGAGCGGATTAAATCCACTTTGGAAAAGGAGCTAAGCCCTGCTCACCTGGACATTATTAATGAATCCCACATGCACAATGTTCCAAAGGAGTCGGAAACTCATTTGAAGGTATGGCTCCCGAATGATTGCAATTTCTTTAAACCTGGACATTTATTTATTTGGCTAATTTTAATTTTGAGTAGGTAGTTGTGGTTTCTTCTCAATTCAAAGGAGTCCCCCTGGTCAGACGCCATCAAAAGGTAAATTATTCTTGAGTTTATAATCTGACATAATTAGTTAATTTAGTTGTTTTGACTTTAAAGGTACAAGGACTTTTAAAAGAAGAATTGGATACAGGACTTCACGCTCTCTCCATTGTTGCCAGAACTGAAGAAGAATGGGAAAAGTCTCAGACTGTGGCTCCTAGTCCGAATTGTCAAGGGGGATTTGGAAAGTAATTTATAGACCGGAAATTACAAGTTGCCTTTTTAGCCTGCAGCAGAAATGAAAATTAAATTCCATTTTCAAATAGAAACTTTTACTAAATAGCTACTGATTGATTTATGAAGGTTTTTAATAAACAATTTAATATGTAATTCTAATTTTTTGGAGTGTATCAAGTTCCTTGTTTGTGTGTTTCATTTTAGAATAGGTTTGTATTTTATCTGTCAATAATTAAGTTAAAATGAGCAGTGATATAGACAAACCGTGTTCGATAGCTTCTTCATCGTCCTCCCCACCATGTAAGAAAATGAAAATAGACAGGATTAACATAGTCCCAATTTTGGACGCAAATATAACTTCGCAGGAGATAAAGTTAAGGAATGTATTTACCGCTGAATTAAATGACAAAAGGGATGCAAGCAAATTGCAAAAAATATTGCCTCCATTACCCTCCAACCTGGAACATTTAAAGCGTATTCGAAGTAAGCAGGGCGTACTTGAAATAATTATTGGAGAGGACCGCCTCCCTTTCGATGACCCCATTTTAAATTTATTTGCATGTGTCCGTGAAACCCAAGTTCCCAAACAACGACCCCTTTCGAGCTTTCAGTTTAAAAAGGCAAATGACCTGTGGCCTTGCAACTTTCATCCAGACAAAGATATTGAAAATCTTTTGCAGGAAAATTGCGGTTTTAATCAAGAAGATGTAAATATCATTTCCAATAATATCAACGCAGTCGTTAGAAGGTTAGAAGAAACTGGAAAACAATCTTGCGCAATATACGACCCAGTTGATAAAGAATTGGTATGCATTGCTAACTCTTCTCCTCATGTCCTTCAACATTCTGTAATGAATAGTTTAAATATGCTAGCAAAATTGCAGAACGAATCCGAGAACAAGAAAGAGGACTTTTCAATAGCGGAAAATGAATATGGAAAAGTAATTTGTCAACGTACCCTTCGAAATAAAAATAGTGATTATTTATGTACCGGAATGGACATTTTTATGAGCCATGAGCCATGTACGAATGTGTGCTATGGCTCTCCTTCACTCAAGGGCAAGGAGGATATTTTTTGCAAATGTGAACAATCGAAACGGCAGTTTAATGTCAATTGTAAAGTTGCACTGTTTGGAAGGTATAAATCATAGGTTTCAGGTTTTCAATGTTATGTAAATAAATTAAAAAATATTCTACTAGTATTATTCATTTTTCGAAGTAACAATTTATTCTGTTTTGCAAATATTTTAGCATAATACAAATAGGGGAGCAATAATATCAAACTGAATAGTTACGGTACCGGTTTACCTTAGTTAACTTGAATTTTGAACCTATTTTACAGTACTTGTTAATTTAATACTACTAATTTTTAATTCTAAAATGTCATTCTGCTATTAATTGAAAGATTCATGGAGCCTTTACATGAACACTAGTACAAAACAGGCAATAGAAAAAGCCGACTTTAACGCATGACACATGAAAACCGTAATTCTAATGTAAGATCAGTCATAATGATGATGGTGATTGTGGTGATGATGGTCTTCATCACAACACCCCTTCCCTTTTTCTTTATTTTCAAAAAATGTATCGGGATTAGCTGGACGAATGTCATGAAGTTGTGAAAACTGAACCAAGTCTCTCCTCATGGCATAAGCGTCTTCGCCATCCGCATAGTATTTCGGCTCAATTTCTGATATCTTGAATTTGAGAGTGTTTGTGTACAGATTTAGGGCCGCACGATTACTTTTTCTTACATGAAGGGAAACGTATTTTGCATTAAAGCATTCAATCATTGCTCTTGAAGATTGATCCATTAACTTTTGCGCAATTCCTAACCTCCGGTGGGACCTTTGGACAGCGAGAGATGTGATATGGCCATGAGGTACTTCTTCAGACTCCTCTTCCATTTTTGCCAAAACATAGCCAACAATTTTCCCTGTAGATGCGATTTAGATCATACAATACATTAGCGATTACTGTCCACATATAACATGTTAATATTTAATTTATTTAAGTATTATAACTAGGCACCTTTAGTACTCTCAGCGACATAGCTTAATTGGGGCCAGGAGAGTCCATGATAAAAGTAGTATTTCATTTGATAATTTTCCGGTAGACAAAGAAGATTGCAATGCTTCAAGAAAAAATATATTTCAATCAATTACATAAACTAAAAAATTACGGATTAGTGATTAAAGTATTTGCTATGCACCCTTTCCTACATACCTGCATGTTCATTAAGTCTTCCGGCGTTGCAACTCTAATCGAAACCATTGTTGAAGTTTGTTGTTCCCAATTTGTAAATTAAAATCTGAAACCACCGGGGTTGAACTGAAATTGTAGGTTTCTTCTGTAGAAATGCCACAAATATTTACTAGTCAGCTGTGAGGCCCCAAGAATTTACCTGGAATCCGAAAAAAAGAATAAACATCAATTTATACACAATTTTAAAAATTAACTCGGAAAAATAATTTAATCACATTCCAGTTGTGAGTTTTAATACCTGTTATTCTATTTGAGTAAATAATAAAGGTTGGTTTTAGTAGAAAAGTTCTTACCCTCAAAATTAAAATACCGGAAGTTCAATTAATTTTTCTAATTAAAGTTGATGAATGAAGGAGTTTAGTGTGTCTTTCCAGGATAATGTTATGCTGCCTATGGCCCTATTCATTACAATCTCCTTCCAATTCCTGCGCTGCTGTTTTTTCTTGTAAAAAATGCTTCCCAAAAGTTCTCATTTTGCCCCAGATTTACTGCATGATAGGATGTAATACATGCTAATGCGCGAACAGCACACAGGTGAGATCTCTCAAGAACGACCATGTGATTGTGATAATTGTGATTTTAAAGGGAATTTTTGCTTAATTTTTACATCAACATGTGGTTATTGTGCCTTTATCTACATCAAGTTCTTAAAATAATTGGCTTCATAAATCATAATGATTAAATGGAGATCACAGTTCGGTTTTCCACGGGTAAGTCACATTTCAAAACTTTTAATTGTTTAAGGTAAATGCATTTTGATAAATCTAAAATATCAATTCGGCAGGGTACTTGCGTGATTTAAAACATTGGATTAAACGGATTTCCCTCGACATTGTAACAGGGGCAGTTAAAGTCAATGTAAGTTCGAAACCTAGATCACTTTTAATGACTTATAACGTCCTCATGATAGACAAGATACGATAGTAAAAGAACAAATGACATTTTGAAATGACTAGGACTTGTTTTATTTCTTGCTTTATCGCTTTATTTATAGGATTTTTTGACGTGGTTGTGTAATTATAATTTCGATATGTGCTTTCACTCACTCCTCTGCCGCATATTCTTCCTCATCTTCTTCCAAGACGACAGACAAGTTGTCTTCAAATTCTCGTAAATTACTAGCAATGTCCTTGTCTTCGCTACTCCTTCTTCCGCTGCTCCTTCTTTCGCTAACACTTTTACTTTCACCGTGACTCTGCTGGCTGCTGCGGCGCCCTTCTGAGGTTGATGAAGCCATTGAGGTTTTCCTCGATCTCACCGAGTCTTCCTCCAACTGGCATTCGATTATGATGGGTTCCGTGCTCCTATCGGGTTGTTTCCCGAAACAGTCACATTGTCTCTTTCCGCATGTTATGTAAATGGGCAGTTTACCATCTTTCCCGATATTCAACTTTTCCTTTACAATATTTAACACTTGGATCATTTCCTTTTCTCCGAACTCGTCTGGATTAAGTATTTTGATGCTTTTTTCACCATAGTAGTCTACAGCTTCCTCAACTTCTTCTTCTGTATAATTCACGTCCTGATCTCTCCTGAAATTTACAGGAATATTTATTCTGAATTGTGCGCTGTAGTCATCATCTTGAAGATGATCTTCAAGGCTATTACTATGATCATCTTCTTTTGTTTTAGTTGTACGCTTAGACTTTGGCTTATCTTCATCGTCTTCGTTATACTCCTCCTCACTCCTCTTCTTCTTCTTCCTCTTCTTTCTCTTCCTCTTGTTCTTCTTCCTCCTCCTCCTCCTCTTCTTCCTCGATATCCTTTTCTTCACTTTCCTGAGAAATACGAGGCTCCGGTTTATTAGGTTTAAAGTAGATTCCCAAAGACGCTGGATAAACTACCGTCTCAAATGCACGTATATCTATTACTGAGCATGGAAACTGATCTAAAATGAACCCAGTTGGCTGTTTGCCATTTGTAAATTCCTTGTCGATCATGGACATCAAGAACACTTTGATTAGTTCTAGGGTTCCTACTAAATTTAGGTCTTCGTCTTCGTCAGATACAAGCTCCATGCACATATTTGCAAGACGCTTGACTGTGGTCGATTTATTAATTAGTTCTTCGATAGGCATTTGACGGAAAAGCAAATCTGTCCAAACTTCTATTTCATCGTCAAAATTAACATATTTAAAGCCCAATTCGTCAGCCAGAACATTACCAACTGCTTGCCGAAGTTGGCCTCCTTCACCCACTGGATAACCATAGAACCAAATAATTGGTAGTTGTCTGCTCCTAAATCGGCTAAACACTGTGTCAATTTGCAAATCATGGAATGTTGTTTTGCTTTTTATTCTCATGATACTGGGTCGACGATATAGCGAATCTTTATGAAATGTTGGAAGTTCTGTAACAAGTAATTTTGATCATAGTTTATGTACTTCAAAAGTGCGATATTTAGGGTTAGTTAAATCATAATTTGAATTTTTTACCATCGCTCATGCAAACGGCAATGTGCTTTCTTCCACAAGAGTTACTGCAGGTTGCAGGGCATATCCACTCTTCATAGAGATAATTTGACCAAGGAAATCTGCAGTTCAAGTTCGTTCTGTCAAAGAAACGACCGTTGGAATCTGCAATGGCATGGGTTATCTTCGGTTTTGAAGCTTTATGCATGCCACGCTTCTTCATTTCGGTGTGTATATATGATAGACAGTTGTGTGCCTTACACTATTCAAAATAGAAAATATCCTTTGATCATTTTAAATCAAAATCCATAGCTTTATGACAACAAAACAACTGCCATAATGTTTGTTTCAGTCAACTAACCCGTGGGGGAAAACAATGACAGGCACGTCTGCATCTGCACCGACCGGTTGGATGAGCCATTTCAGAAATAGGGGTAGGGAACTGACTTGTTACTTTCTTGTTACAGTTATTAAGTTTAATAATTTAATTTAATTAGGATGATTTGTTGGCTTGCATAAATTTTGGTGTTCAATTTTGTACGTAATGGATAATTGGGACGTGAATTTGGCGAATATGTAGGTCTATAAATGAATTACTAGTTAGTAAAGTTACGCTAACTAAAAATAAGTTAAACTTGGGCTATATTTTTTTTTGCTCTAGCAGAAGAAATTGATAATTCATTTAATGTCTTTCTTCAAAAGGGACAAGGCAAAGTTTTGTTACCTAAGCCCCCAATTAGAGGGACATCTACACAATATAATCAGTTATAAAATTGATCTTCATCATTTGAATTCTCCTTTTGTTCTTCTTTTCGACGTTGTTTTTGATTTCTGAAATGCGAGTTTCCTTTGCGTCGACCTAATCCATACGGGTTTTCATATATTTCGATGACTTCATCGCTATTGTCATCAGATACCACTTCATGTGGCTTATCATTTACAGCAAAGTCGCCCGATGCTCCATAATCATGCACTTGATTTGGTGTACGTTGCTGTTGTGCTGGTTGATGGTGAGGGACTCGACTTAAATGTGCCATCATACCTGCCAGGTTTTGACGAGCTATTGCTCGCCTAATCACAGAAGTTAATGTTTCCTCTTCATTTTCTTCATCTTCAAATGCGGTTGGAGGTGGAAGTCGTTGCTCTGATTCTTTTTGGCGGTGGTTACCTACAGTTATGTTATTTTTCTGTAGGTGGTTTTCTTCGGGGTTTAGGTTTACCACTGTGCTTTCCAGTTTGTTGATTTTCTCAAAAAGTTGCAGAGGTTCTTTTCGTTCGACGCTAGAAACTTGATCTCCACCACCCCCAAGCTCATTGTAAGGCGAGGGGAGAACATTCCTATTATCAGTATTACTGTTCCTTGTCCACGGAGGAGGACATGAGTCATCTAATTTCTCATCTATTCTCGTAGGAGATGTAATATTTCCATCAATCGAAGCTTGGAACAGGTGCGAAGGAATTGAAAATATTGAAATCGAAGTATCACTGATTTGTGAAGTGGCATGAATTGGACTAGGCGTAAGCGTAGCTGTATTTTCCATTTTATCATCCTTTCCATAGTCTGGCAGGGTATCATTTCGGTCTACTAGTGTGGCAGGTTCCTTATCCTCATCTTCTTCCGGAATGAACGATGATGCATAAGTGTACTTTGTTGAGATACTAGGACTTGAGATCATACGTCTACCCACTGCTGGCACCGACAGTGCAGGTGATGAAGGTAGATATTTTGGCGGTCCACATGTCACACTTGTACAATCCAATTGAACATTTCCGTCCATAGTTTGTTGATGGAATTTGTCTAAATTCTTTTTAACTAGCTCATTTAGAAATTCCATTGTGTCTCTATCCACATCTTCTGCATTAATAATGCGGATAGTTTTGCTTCCGTATTGCTTGCAAATTTTTTCTCCTTCGGTCGTACTGAATGAACCTAAGCGTCTATGACTTTTTGCTCGCATATAAACGGTCTCTCCATTTGCAGCTTTCTTGCACCGTTCGAAGTACTCTAAAGGGCTGATCATTTTCTTTCCTGGTTTTCCAGGTATTGTGCATTCCAAGGGCATAGAACCCGCTGTGATTCGGCGATCTCTTGGTTTAAGCGGTTTTTTCTTCTGTGGGATACCCTCCGCAAAATAAATGGCTAGTGTAGCAGGATAAAATGATTTCTCGAATGCAAGACCTTCAACGAGATCAAATGGCATTGTATCACAAACGAACCCTTCACAGGGTAGACACTCCACCATTGCAAACTTGTATAATTCCAGTATTTTGTTTCTTTCGATTGGCAAAGCTGCATCAAATGTAATCCTTTGAGAAGAAGAAAGTAGTTCCTCCGGATAAGGAGATGATGACGACATTGAAGAATTAGAGCGGGGTGATACAAGATTAGGTGAAATATGAGGAGGAACGCATGTTGGAAGCTTAGATGGAGCAATACTTGTTGCAGATAAAGCTTGTTTGACTCCATGAATATCGGGATTGTTGTTGGTGTTTGACTTTATTTTATTGTGATGATTATCCAAGATGTTGCATTTGTAGGTGGTTTGACGATCTTTCCATTCTTGAATCTTTTCGTCAAGGCTAACATACCCAAATCGTAAATAGCTTGCGAGTTGTTTAGAAAATTGTTTACGTTTTTGATTGATGTTCTTTGTTGGTGGCCCTATTATCCAAACTATCGGTAATTTTAACTCCTTGATGTAAGAGAGCAGCATGTCCTCCTACGCGATTATTTCCCCGTGTCTTTTTTGGAATATACCTTGGTAGTTTCTTCATCCTCTTTTCTACTGCTGAGTGTTGTTGCTTTCCTGGACCAGATAAAACTGCCATGTTACCCTTTGTTTTGGTCTTCATGTAATATTGGAGAAGTCCCCATGCAGTGGATTTATTACGGGGAACTCCTGGCAGCAAATGCCCTTTTTCATCCACAATTACTCGTGTTCCTCCGAAACTAAAAGGTCTTGATTTCCCCAAGTAACAAGGTTCTTTTGCACCAGATTCCCAATTACCAAGCCGTTTTGGATGAAAAAGCGTCGTCGAACTACAGAAAAAAATGAGTTGATTATCACTTTTCGTAACCTTTGCAATTGGCTACTATAACTTTTTGAATGCTGACGTTATTTACCTGACCTGCCGAGTATATTGTAGACATATCTTTACAATTTAATAAAATACAAAATAAGTAAAAATTTCTTTGTGTGTCATGTAATATTTTAATTTACCTATTTATGCTGCATTTAAAAAAATAAACATTTTCGTATTTTTTTGTTTATTTTAGGAAATAAGTTATCAAGTTGCCTCACGACAACACCATGGGAAGAGTGTGGGGTTATAAACCAGAAGCGCGCAAACCATGGGGAATGCTTTCCAGACAGTCAATTGGAAAAGGAGCAAAGAATCAAGAGATTGTTATGAAGCTTCCAAAAGTTTACGATATGCAGCGCATGATATTTGCTAAATATTTAGCAAGGCTAAATCAATTTCCAATTTACTCCGCAAAAATGGATGATCCAAATTTTGAAGATAAAGTTGATGATTTTAGAAAACACAGATTAGATATAAAAGCTCCCTCGTACAAATGTAAATCAATGAAAAAAGTACCAGAATTTAAAACATGAAATGTCAAAAATTCCTACATCTAAATTTCGAGAGTTGCGACCTTTAAAAATTCCATCGAAAGAAAAGGAATGCAAAGAAACGAAACAAGGAAAGAAGTTTGACTTTGATAAAATGAATTACACATCCTTTACCTTGAATCAATCTGTTAGACAATTTTACAAAACAAGAGAAGAAGACGAAATTGATTGGAAACAAATTAATTGGAGGGTATGTGCTTTTGTTTTATTGTATATGAAATATGAACCACTACAATGTATGTATTATCAAATCAATTCTATTTTCAGAAACGATTTATAAAAGATCAAGGCTCGAGTCTCATGAATGAAGTCGTTACTATGAACAGGATGGTTTCGCAAAATTACAAAAGTATTCATTCACCTTTAGCTCATTTTTATAGAGAATCAAAATGTATGATTTATAGAGTAGCTAATTTTTGCTTGATTTTACAGGTTTTTTGCTGTACCAACAGCCAATTGTAATTAGTATGGATGCATCTCGTTATTGTTTAAAATCCCATGACTGGTCAAAGGTCGCCTTGTCTTTGTGTAGTACGCTGCAATGCATTGGAAGGGTTCGAGTTTTTAGTGATGTCGTGAAATACCCGGGAAATTTTACAGTCACGTGGCTGGTGAGAGAGGACTGAATAAATTGTACTCTTTCTTTAATGTCCAATTGTTAATTAAAATTTAAAATGTGTTTAA
The DNA here is from genome assembly GCA_036507315.1 of Lepidocyrtus fimetarius. NCBI lineage: Eukaryota > Metazoa > Arthropoda > Collembola > Entomobryomorpha > Entomobryidae > Lepidocyrtus > Lepidocyrtus fimetarius. The sequence goes on from JAANSO010000673.1 coordinate 23,055, forward strand.
CTTTGTATTTAATAGCATGGATTTTTCTCTCTGGTGAATAGCTATAAAGATGACATTGAAGTTATTAAACAGTATGCATTGTAAGTGAAAGTACGTTTTCTTTAATTTTAATTTATACTATAATGAATAATATCTTAATTTCAAAATAACAATTTATTGCAGTATTTTAATTCACCTGTTTGATATATGTAAAGTTTATCTTGGAATACAAGTTGCAAGTTGGTTCATTCAGAAAGGTTACTTTATAGAAGCTCATCATTTACTGCAGGTAAGTATAATTTAATTTAATTGATTGATACTTTGTCCCACTAAATTTTATTGAATTGTATTCGTTACACCACACTATGCATGTGTTATTTAGGATCACTTTCTTTTGCGTGACACGCCCGGTAAAGAACTTCGAAAATTAAATCCCAAGGAGCGAATTTCAGTCATATATTTCTGACTTCATAAAGGCCGTTAAACTTTATGCAGAATGGAAAAAGGATTTTAGTATACATTGTGCTACTGATTACAACGCAGATCCGGGTCTCTTCGAAGGTATATTTAATTTCCAATTGTAGTAAAGTTCTTGTAATTGTAGTAATGTTCCATTTTGTGATTTCCTTCAGTTTTGTTCATTTAACTTGTTTTCAGTTGTGGAAAATGGGGTTCGCCGAAAAGGAGAAGCGGCACTTACTGCTTATGAAGTCTTATATCACCGCCAAAAACAGTTGAAAACAAAAATTAAATCCCAAGGAGCGAATTTCAGTCTATATTTCTGACTTCATAAAGGCCGTTAAACTTTATGCAGAATGGAAAAAAGATTTTAGTATACATTGTGCTACTGATTACAACGCAGATCCGGGTCTTTTCGAAGGTATATTTAATTTCCAATTGTAGTAAAGTAAAAACATTTTGTGATTTACTTCAGTTTGTTCATTTAACTTGTTTTCAGTTGTGGAAAATGGGGTTCGCCGAAAAGGAGAAGCGGCACTTACTGCTTATGAAGTCTTATATCACCGCCAAAAACAGTTGAAAACAGATATCATGTCAATTGTAGTGCCTTTAATGGAATTATTGGATGAATATAGATCTCCATATAGAGCATTAGAAGTATTACAAGAAATAGTGAATTTGAATAGTGGAAATCTAGTTGTCGAAGAATATTACGTTAAATTTTTGGAAATGTACGCTTCCAAGTATGAGACGGTGCTGCAGCAAATAAGTATATTTGAACTACGGCGGAAGGTAGATCAATTTTTTCAATTACCTTGACCAACTTATTGTTTCTGTTTTGGAACTGTATTTGTATTGTGATTCGTGATAATTGAATACATTTGTATAGTTGGATCTCAAGCTGGACGTGAAGAAACCTCCCATGCTGGAACGTCATAAAGCCAAGCGAAAAATCAAAGCCTTGCGTGAAGCTAAAATCAAAGCTGGAATCGATTTTTCTTTTAAAAAAATCAATCCTCCAGGATTTTCTTGGTGATGATGAATACTTTTATAATATGCCAAATTGATATTTTTCCTTTAGAGACATTTAACCAGAGAAAAGACTGTTTAACTTGTAATTTCTTTTAAAAATAAGGTTTATGACATTTTGTTAAGTTTCGTTTTGTTTATTAATTACGATTATTATAACTTATAAAATGTTATACAAGCAAAGTTATTAATAAAAGATATATTTATTTTAATACTTTCAATTTTATTAATAAGAGTTTACTATCTCTTTCGCATCATGTCCAATTCCTAGCAGAGCAACTGAAGCAGAAGTGAAGTAGAAAATAGACATAAATAAGATTCTTATTTACACCGGCTATTAGTATAAATAATAAGTTAAGTAACAGTAACACTAAACTACAATATGTACAATTTTGCATGAAATAATATTCTCATATCACTTCAGTTGACTTACACTATCCTTTAAAATCATTTCGTAATCGGTTAGGCTCCCGAATCATATAAAACTTATAAGTACTAACCAATAATAGCCAAATCAGTAGTGTGTTTCCAACGGTTTGTAAAATGATATGCCATGGAGGGCAATCTATCACGATTAGAGAAAGTTTAAGATAAAATTAACGGTAGGTCAATAGGGTAGTAGTGGTTCCTAGTGGTAATGATTTCTTTTCTTTCTAATTAAATAAAAACTTGTTGGCTGGATAGTTCATCGGTGAAAGGAGTCACAATTTCCTTAGTGGCGAAATAGAAAACCAATCCAAAGGCGATAGATATCGGAAGAGCCGGCAATGCTTTCTTGAAGATTGCCAAGAGTAAAAGGGTCAGACATAAACCCTATCAATGACAAAAAATATTGGGAATTAAGTTTTTGAATGAGTTTAAATTAAATTATTATTATCAAAAGTCACTTAAAAACTTACAATTAATATCGCAACAAAGCATGCCAAAGTTGTATTCCAATCTCCGTATGAGGACGCTTTTCCTACCAACACACTATAGAAAATGAAATCGCCAAGTCCAAGCTTTACTCCACCTATATTAAATCAAATTGTAACAAAATCTTTATGAAGTAACTTCCTTCA
>JAANSO010000674.1:0-25537 GCA_036507315.1 Lepidocyrtus fimetarius
AAATCATGGAAAACTGGAATCAAAACAAAAAGGCTCAATACATAACTAATGGCCTACGTAAAGTATTTAATTATTAGAAGAACCAATGCAAAAGAGTACTCCAGCACAGTCAACAGGATCTTAATATTTCCTAATCCGCAGTCGATTCACTATTTCCCCATCTAATTCCAATTTCCAAGGTGGTTGCTGCACCTGCCTTTCCTTTTACTTCCTTCGAGTGTAAAATGCCATGTTGTATATAACGTTTGTATTTCAATCCTTAAAATTATTTTATTTTAATAAAGATATTCTGCAAACATTTCATTTAGCTTCAAATTTCACTCTATTGGAGGTCTCTTGGCAGCAGTACAGCAGTGTACGTATATTTTAAAAAACTATCTTAAGAAAATTCCGTGTGGCATAGAAAGAACATGTCATAAATTGCTAAAAAGTAAATATCAATTGGTTACTTGACAATATTATAGCTTTTTAATGCATTTTGCTGCGGATGAAATAATGTTTTTCGTGTCTCGTTTATCCCACTTTGATATATTTCAGCCAAAATTAAAATCATTTATTACCTATTTATAATATAGTACGACTCTACAGTCGAGTTTTTTTAACATTTTAAAATATCAATAAAAGTTTTTGTTACAGAAGTAATATGGTATAGTTTAATTACAGATGAAAAAGTAGGTTCTTAGGATATCAGCCAACTTCTTTTATTTCCATCTCGCAAAGGCGTTTTTATTGCAGCTTCCATCATGCAGTCAAAAACTGATCTAACCTCGGCATGGCAACCTTTTGTTTGCCAAAACTGTGGGAAAATCATTTTGTCATTTGAAAAGTTTTTAATTGACGTGGCTCCTATTAACAAATAGCCTTTTCTCACCCACCACTCATCTTTACTCTCACCACCGCAATTTATCTGCGCCGACAAGTCCTTTCATTTGGCAAATAAAAACCGAATAAACAGTATCAACATCACAAAAATACATAAAAAGGAGCAACTCACTCACTTTACTGCCAGGATCATATTTACAATAGAATACATTGGTCCAGAAATACGGAAATGTTTTCTTTTAAATCTCTTCATCGTGTCTTTCCTATCAATGTTTACATTCCTGTGATTGACAAACATGAGTCATACTAAGCAACTGAACTTTCCGTTCTTATTTGCAAGTGTGTGCAAGAAATGACAAAATAGAAACAAAAAACACGAATTTTTGCAGCATAAAAAACATAAGAAATGTAACATGCATTGCAATAGTGCCTAATGGAATGTGGTGGAGCGACAATGTATATTCTTTATTAAAGAAATAGTCTAAATGCCGTATATACTGAAATAGAATCTTCGAGTTCTTTTGCATGCATGTATATTGACCGGGATTTATTTCAGGTCCGGATTCTATATCAGTTTATACGGTAATCTCACTTGTCTGGCAACAATTAAATAAAATTTACATAAAAAAGAGTGAGTAATTGTAGTTTTACCTACTTTACTCCTCAAGAAAATATTTTTATTACCTTCTCAAAGAATTGGAAAAGAACTCCAAAGAAGTTAACTTAATAAATATTCAGTTTTAAAAATAGCTTTTTAAATCTTTTTCTTTGAATGTTTATATTTTTTTGTATAATTACCGTCGTTAAAGAATTTTTATTGAAATTGTTCTCTCATTCTTCCCCTAAAATATTTGGTGGGGCCAGTGATAATTACCTTGGAAATTAACCCGCTTCTCATTTTGTAATCATTGTCGTCATCATTTAAGAATTAAGTAGAAAACTACAAAATTCTAAACAATGCTATTTCTGTTGTTTGCTTAGTGAAAACGCTTGTCAAAAGTTGATCCATTTACTATTTAAGCTCTCACAATGGGAGCATCATCCTGTAAATCTTCTTCCTTGCTTTTTTATAGACTATAATGATGGAAGCAAAACTTCTCCGGCTCAAGAAGCACACAGTCTTGTTTATTTGGATTCTTTAGTTTAATTTTTATCTTCCCCCTTTTCCTATTCTTTTTGTCGCTTGTAAAATGGCTATACTTGTATATAGACAAAACAAAGAACTACAAGATTTTATTTGGCTGAATGAGCATAGGTATTACAAAGGTATGATGTTTGAAAGAATTCTGTAAAATGTCGACTTCAGATTATTTTGTCACTTGCATTTCTTCGGCACATTGTCACATGAGCAGTTCAGACGTATCACGTTTTATAATCCAGTGTTTTGTAATTTGGACAAAAAGGTTTTAAACAAAAGCTAATAAAATAATTTTTTGGTAACATTACCTAGAATTGCTAAAATTGTTAAACACATTCAGATATGCTCGGATGGAAACTGTTCAATTATTTCTGCATAGGATATTATTTTTGTATAAATATTTGTAGTATTAAAAGAAGCATTTGCATGACAGACTTTTAACGCCACATTACTCAACGAGCTCTAGCCAAAACTCAAATCAGACTTTTATTTGCATGGCCGTGGCAGTAATAGATAAAAATAATGAGATTCTTCACCAAAGGGTACACCGTAGTTTTTCTCAACAGCATCCCCCCGAATACGTTTAAAGAATATTTTTATAGGTCATAGTAAAAAATAATACGTTCCCCAAATGCTCCAAGACAGTAATCTTTGCAATGCTATTTCTTTGTGCAAATAGTTGAAAAGTTTAATTTTATGTTTTTGCTAAAGGGTTGTTTATACTCGGAGCAATTTTCGGGAAACCTATGCTATCAGCTTTGTGCATTTCCAATCTATTTGACTAACTGCTTCTCTTGAGCTCATCATTACGTAAAAACCAATTCATTCCCTGCTAGTCCACTTTTGAATCTTCCAATGCTATTTTTCTTAGTGACAATAATATAGACCATCTTTCTAGCAAGTGCAAGAAATGGACTAACCCTCCTTGTCGCTTTTTGAATTCTTATGTAAAAATAACATTTGTTGAAATGTGTTTTCTCACTCTTTGAAGTTATTATGCTCAAGTGTGTGCTATACTTGGCGTGTAGTATCGGCTTCATTTACGATTTGGAATTACGATGATGAAAATAAGATTATGTACACATGTGCTAATATTTTGAATCAGTCTTATTCTTTCTTCCGGTATCATTTGACGAGAAAACTCAGAATAAACTTGACGTTGCCCCAACCCGAAACTTTGGTTCGGTTTTACAAAAATTCTATGTCAATTATAGTTTCTCTTGAGTAGACGCAGTGACTAAAAGTGTGTATTTTTAAATCCTTTTAAGTTGCTTATTCGTGATTGACACAAAGGAATTCTTTATTTGCTCATAATCCTATCGGCTAATAATGTGATGAAAAGATTTTAAAAATGTATTTTTAAAAGAAATTTGATTAGTGCTAGTGCTTATAATTTGGTTTGAAATAAGAGGATTCTTTTAAAAGGTAAACGTTTATAGAAATTATATCATATTCTAATTTTGGAAGAAAATAAAGGCTGAACAAATTCTGTTACGTCTTCAAAAAACTAATCAATGCTATTCTGAAACGCAAGTACAGACTGAGGAAATAAATCAAAATGTTAGAAATACTTATGAGTCGTCCAACACCGAATTTTGATACTAAAATGTACTACAAATGAGGGAAAATTCAATCCATGGCCCAATTAATTCGTACAATTTTATAAAAGAAAGCCATAATAATACTTCCTCTCAAATCTTTTCAAAATTAGGTTCAACATATTTCCCTTCAAAAGTCATCTACGGATACGTAAAAAGGCCAGATTTCATCCTTATGACAATTATATTTTTGAGAAACGAAAAATAAAAGTGAAATCAATATACCATTAGTATAATATACGTAGTGTTCAACAGGCAAGTATACCTCATTTAGGGCTTAGTTTTTGCAATTTTATACGTTTTTAGTAGACGGTATATAAAAAAGGTTCAAATCAATTTCAAGTGTGAAGATCAAATTTGTTTCAGATTTGTTGAAATGAAGGATGGAAAAGGAGGTATTTGTTTCTTACATAAATGCACAAATAGAGAGTGGATAAGCGTACTAGGATGCGTATTTAAATAAAAAAGAGGGGAAATATGTAAGCTTGTTGCTATCTGTTACCTACACCTTAGCGATTGATATCGAAATTGTGTTTTACTTGTAATAGGAGCTTAATTATAAGGCAGAAAGTTTATCTAACAACTTGTTGAACATTCACAATAGAAAAGTGGCAAAAATACAATGTTAGCATTTTGTTAGGAGGTGAACTTTTATGTTGAGAAATGGTGTCAACCTTTTTTTATGGTTTTGATTTTTTCATCTAAATGAGGTGAACATCCGGCTTCGTAAATGAGAATTTCGAAGGTAGGCAGCAGCATCCGCTTGTTGGGCAGTAGGTAGGAACACAGGTGGGCGGGTTTCGTTATTATTGTTTTATGTACTCTGAAATAACTTTTTAAACAGGTTCCATACTTAATGGAACCACGAACCTTCTAGTATTTATTCCTAGCACAAAAAAAAATCTATATATTGTTGTATATATACATAAAATAGGAAAAAACATGCATACAACGCCAAAACACAAAGCTAGCAATAAAATATCCTATATAAATGCTTGCTAGTTATGAAAAGGCACAGTATCAACACAATCCATAATTTTTTAAATAATGGAAATCTTAGGGATTTTCAACCAATGAAGATAGATGGTCGCTATTGCAAAACTTGCGAATAGTTGGCTAAATCTAACTTGACTAAACTAGTTTAGAAATGTAGCGTTAAAATAATTTAACAAGTACGAAAAAGGCTTTATGGTAGTAGAACAAAATGCTTATGTGCGTGTGTGGGCTTGCTGAACAATTGAATTAATCTTGTTTGCAACAATAACTCACATTAAAATTTCCATAAGTATTACAGAGTTGCTTTTCCTCTTTAAAACAATTCAATTTTCAACTACCAGAAACACATTTTTACCATAGTTTCCTCCCGCCTCTCATTCCATGTAATGATGATAATAAAGGAAATGAAATCAAAATCTTGCACTTTGACCAATGCTGGAAGGAGCATCAGAACAAGCGACATTTATTTCAGCCATTAAGGGCTTTCACTTCTTTTTCGTTCTTTCCATTATTTTTGTAAGTGAATTTGTGGCAGGAAAAAGAGGGGAGTAAAAGAAACACATGGAAAGGTAGAAAGAGCGTCTTGATTTTTACCGTCATAACATCCTTCCACTTTTTTATAAAACTCATTCGGAAAGATCAATATGCATTTGGTTGCTCAAGTCAGTAAAAGCCCCGTCATTACATCTACTGTTCTTGTCATTATTAGAAATTCTGTTTTTAGATGCCAATATATCAAAAAAGCAAAATGCCAACTGTTTTGTTTAAAAAATCTGGAAAAATAGAGGAATCTGTTTGAAGTCTTTGAGACTTCCAATCTAATATTCCCCCTTGTCTAAATTTATCAAATTGGTTTATATGAATTGAAAATGGTGCAGTTCAAAACTCTGCAGGATTATTTTTCATTTCCAAAGGAGAGATGTTAGGCAAAGCTAAAATTTATTTAATAACTTTTTTTCTGGCAATGGAAATGCAAATTTGAGTTGTTCATTCAAAATTTCATATTTTTCCTTTCTTTAGTTTCAAGACGTTGTGCAATAAAGTATGGAATAAAGTCTTCAAGGTCGTTCGTTACTTGAATTGTAATTGAAACAGTCTCGTTTCGATAGAAAGTGAATGCTGAATATATGAAAAAATTAAACCATTACGAGCATTCAACTTGTTTATGATATTTTTACCTGGGTTATTATTTATCGGTGTTTATTTTCTGCTAATAGGAGCCATGAAGGTAGAACAGGTTGCTTGCAAAAGAGTGTCAGTTTTTCTTATTAAAAGGGTTCAGAAATAGCAACTATTTGTCGAGTAAACTCTGAAATCTTAATGATAAACACTTTTCATGTAAAAATAAATTAACAAAAGGAAACAATGGTAGACTGCGAAACAAGTTGAATCATGGATCGATAAAAAATGATCTGTAATTTCCTTTAATTGAATTGAAATATTCCTAACGTAAGCATTACAACATTTTCGCGGTTGCTAATTAAAAGCATCAATTAAAATTTTAAATTTGCTAGGAGCCAGTCCTTCCTCTTTATCGGCAAAATAAAAACAAAAGCCTATAGCAAATACATTTCGTTTCAAATATGTCTGAATCTCCATCAAGTGTAATGATTTAAAGTTCGTCTCTTTTTTAATCAAATATATAAATAGACTGTCTTCTAGAGAAATATATTTTAATTAGTCTGCTGCTAATTTATTGGATTTTTAAAATGGAATATTATTGACGACTGTCTAACTGAAATAAACTGAAAAATGCGAAGGCAATACCATTTCAACAACAACTCTTGGCCTAAAAACTATACTTACGCTTTATGGAATTAAAATTTTCTCGGCAATGAACATGAGCTAATTAAAGAAAGGGTTTGTGGACTATTCGTTTGTCGCTGGATTTACAGCTGCTGCTTTTAATTAGTGAATTAATCCGATTATACATTTTCACTCGATTTCCCTTTAATTGCAAACCAATCCAGAAATACACTGGAATAGTTGCAGAACCTCATTAAATATTATTAATAAACATGCTCTGAATTCATTTCGCAACCCACACCGGCATAATCATCCAGTTTTGCCAGTATCATTACAGGTCAAGGTTATCTTATTTTATTACCTTGTAAATATCCTGCTAAAAAATTTTATTCGAATTCCCGTCATATCTTTATAACCTTTGACTTCTTTGTAGCTTGCTTCTTTAAGAGAAAGATCTTTCAAAGGTTTGTTTTGCTAGCCAAAGCGTATCAAAAATTAGACTTGTCTACCTACCTGCAAAAAGCAAAACGAAAAGTTAATGATGATGTCATCGTTTCAACTTGCGTGGTATAAACTGGGGTTGATCCTATGCTTTTATGGATCAAGTTATGAACAAGTAGCTCTACTGGAAAGTAATTTGAATTTATTTTTATTATACCTATAAGAAGTAAAAAGGTAAGCCTATTTGGGAAAAAGTGTGGATTTTTTTACCTTAGTTTAAGCACCAAATAAATAATGTTGAGGTTATATTTCACTGACGCGAATAATAATCGGCTATTTTGGTTTGAAGATTTTGATTAAATCAGCAAAACGAAATAAGACATTGAAATTAAATGCTGTTTGCATTCGTAAACTTGTAATGTCAAATGTTAAGGTTTAATCATAGGGAAAACTCTTATAGCGTATTGAAACTGGATAAAAACAAGGCGTGTAATCATCTTCATAATAATATTGCTCCAGCTAGCTTGTCAAAATGAAGCATGTTGTAGGTAGCTACTAAAATAATAAGACTAACATGCAGATTATGATTCGAATGATGAGTATCCTAATATTGTAAATGCGACCAAGTTAACCCTTATCATTTACTAACAATCTCCACAATGGTTTAATAATAGTGATTGACGTTCTTAACTCTTTCATTTTTCTCAACTCTGACCACTCTCAATAATACCTCCTGGCACTAAAGAAGTACATGTGCCAGTTTTCACTTTGCTCACACGCTGTTGATCTTCTCCAAGAACCCATTATTAATATTACCAGGTGGCAAATGGCAAAATAATTGGTTTAGTGTGGTACTTCAACTCGTCTAAAAGAGAAGATTCTCAGTTGCATGTTCTTTTATTGCATGTTTTTATAAAAATGTAGAAAATCCTCGTTTTTAGAAGCCACAAGCCATATCTTTTTCTATCTTTCAACCCTATTCAATATTAAGTTAATGTTATTCCCAACGCGTTTACAAATTTTAAGAAATAGAATCCCATTCAGAAAAGTCGGCTAAGGAAGAAAATAATTAGAATATTTAATAGTGTATATCAAGAACCCCATTCAGATTAAGCATTCATGTTAAAAAACGACAAGGAGTTGGAAGAGGTGGAAAAGGAAAATCGCCGGAGTAGGTAAACCTTATAATTTTTCTTTTGTTAACAATGTTCACAATCTGCTCATCCTTTTTTAGAGTTTGCATCAGCTCATCTACATAATAATTATACGCATTTTGCAATTAAGTGATGCTTGAGTGTTCATAGTAATGCCGTCTTGTTGGCATGTGTGCCGAAAAAGTTGTTGTAATAATATTTTCCAGTCGTTTCTACTTTTGTGTTTATTTTCCTCCTATTTTGATGATATAATGATGATTCTCTCAACAAATGCTTTTGTGATCAGTGCCCAACAAATGGATTTTCTATTCTTACGTAACAGTGGAAAGAAAGGGAGAATGAGAGAACTAGTCTTCCCTCCGGTGTAGCTTCAGTCTTTAAACATTATTTTCCTTAGTTTTAATTAAATTATATTTTTTGCATGCCAGTAAAACTTTGCAATATTTTTTTGTTCTCTGAGAAGACCTCGATTAGTTCATGCAAAATACTAAAAATAATATTCTAAAAGAACTGGAGAGTTTTTGCTGATGCAACGCGTTAATTATATGCACAAATATGGAAAGTGTTATAGCTTGGTGATAGCAATTAAATAGAATTATCTTTGTAAACAAGATAGAAACCATTTCTCAAGTTTATTTTTCAATTTTTCTAATCACATAATGACATAATATTTTGTAGGGTAGACAATCTGCGCAAGCAAAAAAATTTTCATACGTACGATGAGATTTCCTTGAGGTTAGATTGACATCGCATTCGGAATTTTGAATACTTGAAAGCATAGATGCATTTTTAAAAAAGGAATAAGTGGCTTTCAATCCAATAGTATAGTGTAACCACTTAAATGTCACTAATCATGAGCTAATCTCATATCACTGGTCATTATGATTTATGTTTCTTAAACTGCAATTGCTGAAGATGCGCCTGATGAAGAGTACTTTCAATTATTACACTGCACGTCGTACATTCTAATGTTTTTGATAAACTTGCAGTTCTTTGCGCTTTCATGTCAATCATTATAAAATTCTGTGACACTAAAGAGGACGTTGTTGAGAAGACAAAAGTTTTAACTGCTATTTATAGATTAAATATACTCAAGATGTTGATGAATGCTATTGAACAATTAGTATTTAGCTTCTGCTCTTACAAAGTTTTTGACACTTGTCAATCTCGCTTTCCTCTGTTACTCTCACTCTTTTTTATAAATAAATTACTAGTTCTTCTTTTCACAATCTGTATGTGATAACGTAATATTAGCACTGGCTTCTTTAATAAGAAAATGTACACTTCTGTGAAAAACCCTTTGAACTTTTATATTCTCATATGGTATCATTATTGCCTAATTTAGAATGCTGAAATAAAAAATCTAGTTTGTCAAATCATTCAGACTGTCAATGAGACTAAAATTTATTTAAAGATTAGTATTTTAGCTCATTTGGTTCATGATTGGCATTGCAAGGTTTAGAGAAACTTGCAGACTACAATTTTTACTCCTACGAGCATAATTATTTGGATATAGCCCCAGCACTCAATTATAGCTGGATTTTTTCGTTTCTATGTTACATTTAGACAATAAATTATATCTCAAAGAGTAAATGGTTAAAACCCTTTTGTTCTTTCCTTTGTAAAGTCAAAATTGCGTTATGAGAAATGAAAATTACCTCGTTATAATAATGTACATGTTTTTAAATCATTATTGTTCTAACCAGCTCCACACACACGCTTGGCGTTGATATACTGATGTGTCTCGATAGTAATGTTAGATCGGTATACTGGTACTGGTTACTTTACGAATTTTGCTAATATGCATAGATATTAAAGGGTTTTTTAGAAAGTCACATCGTCGCCAGTTTGTCCAGGACCGGCCAAACTCAATGAAATTTTGTAAATCTCATTGGTCACATTAATGACGATATATATAATGTCCGTGAAATTTGTATTTAGAAAACCTCCTTAAAATGTTTGAAAAAAAAATTGGAAAATCTGACTATACAATAATAATAGCTCTAGGTCATGATCATCTTATAGTATTGTAGTTAATACTATGTCGTAAAACTTATTCGTTTGTTTGGAAATTGTTGCTAAAAATCAGAAGGAAAATGCATTAACAATGCAATTTCTTTGTATTTGTTTTAAAGTAAACAATCACAATTTCAATGTCAAAATTATGTAACAGAAAAGGTTTACCTTGTTTTGTATTTTGACTTTAGTTTTCAAAAACATTTTCGACTTAATCTAAAAAAGATTGTTTGTGGTTTGCTTTGTGTAGATCATCAACACCGATTAAAGCCATCCGTCAAGCAACGGAAGGAAAAAGAATGGGTCAGAAATTTCGTCCTCCCACTGCCGAAAGTGCGTGGAAATGTCTGCGCACAAATCTTCTAACCATGCTGACCGTTGCCGGTGTCCTTTCCGGCGTTGCCCTCGGCTTCATACTCCGAGCCTCCCGGGAAGAGGAATGGACTCAACGAGAACAGATTTATGTGAAATTCTTTGGTGATATTTTCCTGCGAATGTTAAAGGCTCTGATTTTACCTTTAATCGTGTCCTCGCTTATTTCGGCTATTGGATCTTTGGATCTGAGTCTTTCGGGAAGGATTGGTGCTCGAGCTTTGGCTTACTACATGGTGACCACTGTTTGCGCTGTAGTTCTTGGTATCATTCTCGTTGTTGCTATTCATCCTGGAAAAGTTGGCGGAGACAGTAAAATAGAAGGTACCAACAAGCCCAGGGACGTGACCACTGCCGACACTTTGATGGACTTGGTCAGGTACGTAATTTATACCATGAACGATATTTCTCAAAAATGACTCAATCTAATCAACGTTTTTATATCATTCCCACTCCCTTGTTGCTACTTACAACTGACAACATAACTATCACCACAGCTTACATAATATTTGAAAAATTGATAGCCAGGTGATTGGATAGCTTCCAATCACAAGTCATCTAAAGTCAGCTCACACAAAAATAAATTGAAACTAGAATGATTTAGAAAAGTAATGAAACTATTGCTGGTCTTTCAAAGTTAGTTATGAAATCATTTGTATTATTATATTGTCATCTCATTGTGTAGATTAATATCTGGATTTCAAATGATCTTTCATCATAAATCATTCTGAGAAAATTGGGTTTATATGAACACCAGATAATGATCTGTAGGGTATACTAATATATTACAAACCAGGTTTTTGTTCTTACACCTCTTCTGCACCTGTTTCCGTGCATCTCAATTTCAAGTTCAAGTGGAAGGAGGAGAAAAACACTTCCATCTACCTTGATTTCATTTTCATTCATGAAAGCACAACGAATTAGCTCATTCATAGCAAGCTCCCACCTTTTCTAAAAAGTAATTGAGTTCATATTTAATGCCAGCTTGAATGCAAATTAGGAAGAATTTAGGACTTACAACTCTTTGTCTGTTAGAAAATTGAAGTGTCGTTCTAGATTGCGCTATGGAATGGAACTGGTGCAATGAAATTATACGTCATATACGTGCAAAACTACATTACGCATAAATTTGAAGATCATTTATAATTGTATGCTACCTATACCTTAACGGTCATGATATGATGGTTATTTATTTGCAAAAATAAAATACTAAATGATTTTACCTGTCTAAATATACAGCCGAATTAAGTACCTGCTGCTTGCTGACATAACAAACCGTCACATCATGAATATATGCGCTCATTAGCATCATCTCATAAAAACTTAACATTCGCGTCAACATTTCAAAATAGAATTACTGAGTTTTTTGCCTTGCAATGGACAAAAATGGAAATTCAACTCTTGGAAGATTTCGGGCAATAAAATTTTGGCAGAGTTCATAAAATTGAATGTGTAAGATAAATTATAATTGTGTACATTTACTTCATATTGTTTGGAGGGAAGTTAAGCCTGTAATTGCAAACTGAGTTCATTAGAGGCAGAAAGAATTGGATTTTAAATTTTATGGAAGAACGTATTTGTATAGTTCTATCTTGTTCTTCATAATGTAGAAATTAAAAAACTCATTTTCAGAGTAGTTGATAAAAAATGTCTTGTTACAAACAACAATCATACTTTCAACATCATATAATTCATGAAAGAAGAGGAACACCCCGACAATATCCCATCAAACACAAGATAGACGTACTTTTCTAGTACATTTTCATACTATGCTATCGTAACAATCGTCTCAAACTTTATAAGACAATCTTAGGATTAGGTCGCGCATCTTCACTGAAAGGCAAGTCAGTTTGAAGGTAAACCAGAACCATTTTGCAATTATGAATATGAAAGATAAGGTGGGACTGTTTTTACTGAAAATAAAAAAGACTATAAAATTGAGTTTTATTTAGTTCTGGCAGAAATAGTATGAAAAATGAAAAATACGTTAACACAAAAATAGGCAACGTGACTGATTTAATTTAGAAGTTTATTCAATTATTGTTGTATATTTTAAGAAAACTATTATTATTTAAAAATTATTAATACATTTTTTTAGTCTTGCTTTAATACAAGTAAATGAATTGATTTGCCATTTTTATGACAACTAAACAATTCATAAATGAAACACATTTCAACAGAAAGAGAATCCCGAGTCATTTAAAACCTGAAAAATGAAAGATGTATTCTTAAACCTATGACGCCCAGTCTGTATGGTAGCACAATGATTGAATGAAAAATGGTTGTTGCAAATGGAAATGATTTGTATTGTAAAATTTATTCATGAGTTTTTTTTGTATGAACTAGGAACATGTTCCCGCCTAACCTTGTCCAAGCTGCATTGTACCAGGTAATTAGAATTTCTTCTTTCCTTAAATGATTTTGTATTTGTGTGCGGTGCGTTACTGGCGCTCCTTAAAACACGATAAATGATCACGCAAAAGTATTAAAAAAGACAGTAATGAGTGTTCGTTAGTCATGTCTGATTGATTCTTTCACATTCTCCCTGAAGAATGAAAATGAAGGCGTAGTTAAAATTGGAAGACTGGGATTGCTTCTGTTTTAAAAGATTAATTAATGGTGGATGGCAAGCGGGAGAAATATTTCTTTTTAGTATGACTGACATCTTTTTCTATTTTTACAGTACCAAACCACCTTGGAAGCACCTACAGTAGCCCAACTAGCGGCTGCTGCGGAGCAAAATAAAAGTAAATTTCTTACTGATACTATGATAAAATCGTTACATGAGAAGTTTAAATATGTCCATTTTGTAATTAACATTACTTTTTCATGTAATTTAAAAGCGATCACGGTGACAGAGTATTTAATGAAGTTTAAGTACACCGACGGGACGAACATCATGGGTCTTGTAATGTTCTCCACTATTCTTGGGATCACTTTAGGAAAGATGGGAAAACGTGGTAAACCATTGTTGGATTTCTTCACAAGCTTGGCTGAAGCAATGATGATCATTACAAACTGGGTTGTATGGTAATCTCCCTTTTTAAACCAAAAGGAATCACGATAATAAAATGATCCCAATTTGATTAATGAACTTAACATTCTATACAGCAAAAGTGCTGAAGTAGAACAGTGATATACTTTTGTTGGTCTTCTTTTTGTTAGGCTCTCTCCGGTGGGAGTCTGCTTCTTGATTGCTGCTCAGCTTTTGGAAGCAAAGGACATTGGACAGATTCTGGAAAAACTGGGAATGTATTTTATGACCGTTCTTTTGGGCTTATTCATCCATGGCTTTGTTGTACTGCCGTTTATGTACGGTGTTGTCACAAGGACACTCCCATTCAAGTTCATCATGAATATGACACAAGCACTGTTCACTGCATTTGGTACAGCTTCAAGGTACGCACATTGCAATATTGTTTTAAACTTTCAAGTGGTCTTGATTAAGAAAATAGTAGCAAACATAAATTCACATTTTGTAACAGTTCTGCCACTCTACCGATTACAATTGGTTGCTTGGAAGATAAGAATGGCGTGGATCCGAGGGTTTCCAGATTTGTTCTTCCTATCGGTGCGACAATTAATATGGATGGAACTGCCCTTTATGAAGCGGTTGCGGCAATTTTCATTGCACAAATGGAAGACCGTCCATTAGGTCTTGGGGCAATCATTGCTATCAGGTATGCCAACATTCATTCAATATCTAGCAAATTGTAAAAATAAACAATTAAAACTTTCTCTCAGTATCACGGCTACTGCTGCAAGTATTGGAGCTGCTGGCATTCCCCAGGCTGGTTTGGTTACAATGGTTATGGTTTTGAATACTGTTGGGCTCTCAGCGGATTACGTAGCTTACATCATTCCTGTTGACTGGCTATTGTACGTGGTTTGGATAATTACCTGTATTCTTACAAGTTTTTAATTTTGAATTTAAAGAGGTTTATAAACTGTGCACAGGGACCGATTCCGTACGACAATCAATGTACTTGGCGACTCTCTTGGAGCTGGTCTGGTGGACGCATTAAGTAAAGAAGAGCTTGAGGCGCTACCATTGAATGCAGGTGAGCCTGCCGAAGGAAGGCAGGAAAAGGCTGGCACTTCAGGAGAAGAAGATTGGCACACGACACCAATATGATCTGTGAAAAGAAATCGACGTTACATGTGTGGCTCATCACTTTAAAATCATATTCTCCATCTCAAATGAACAAGTCAAATTAAAAATAGCTTTGCTAAAATCATATGGTGCGTCATCTAAAAATATTTGGCCAAAAAGTTAATTGATTGTTTTAAAAAACTTGTTTTTCTCTTCAAATTACATAATTTTTAACCAAAAAAAATAAAGCTTTAAATCATGAAGGTGGTGATAAATTGCATAGGTGAGAATGACCACACCGGTCTACTTACATAACCATTACATTTATATTTTAGGTAATTATAAGTGAACTTTTCACTTTTTTTGTGTTTTGAATGAATGTTCCATCAGTGTACCAAATCAAAAATGTATGAATTTCATTACCAAAATCAATGTCAGATGTTTAATTATAATTAGACACGTTAATTTGCTTCAAAGGTATACTCATTTTTATAAAAAAACACTTCTTGAAACTTGAAAAAAATTAGATAGTAATTTTTTGTATCTTTAAAATAATCTCAAATCTCATTTTTTGCAATAGTATGTTTCAAACTAGAGTTAGATTCTAGGTTACTTATTTAGAAAATATTACATCCCTGCGCTTCTGCAGACAGAGTTAGCAATTATTTCGTAGGTACTTGAAAATGGGTATGTATTCCGTTAGGAAAGTAAAAACTAACGTATTTAAGACCTATTTTTATCCATTCCCGTTAAGTTGGTAAGTTTTTTGGATGTAAGTACCTATTTAAGAAATGATCTTAGCAACTCAAAAATAATCTGTAGAAAATAACTCAAAAACTGGGTAAATTTAACTCTTGGTCAGTAATTTGTTGCATCATTAGTTGATAACTTCTTTTTTCAAAATATTAAATTGTTGTTAAGCCATATGAGGGTTGGGAAGTTAATAAAGAATGTTAATTAGACAAGTTCAATTTGTTAAGATTTCGACATTGTACATAAACTCCAGTGTTATAAATAAGTAGACAAACTTGATAAGGGACATAAAGAATGCAGTCATATCAAAAAGCATGTAAAAAGTAAAAAATGTCTCGCAATTAGGATGTCATTGACGGTTGAGATGACACAGTTCAAACCTGTAACTTTTCAACCAAGGCGTCTTAAGCTACATGATTTGTTTTTGCGTGCATCTTATCGGATTCGAGTGAGTGCTACAAAAAAGAATTGTTAAGCTTATGCTATAATTTGTTTTCAAGTCCTTTTTCCATAAGAATTATGTTATGATGTGGATGCTTCTGAAAAAAATATAAAGCTAGAATGGGATCTTTTTTCAAGATATGCATTAATACTGTTAAATCATCTTTTTAAAAAGCAGGACGTAGAATTACGGTTAGTAATATTTTCTTTCCTTCCAGAAAAATTTTTTTAGCTGTCAATGACTAGGTATTGTGACAAACAAACATACTTACTTGGAATGACGTATTAAACTACCGTTATTATTATAGTTTACAGAATATTGACGGATTAATTACCTTTAAAGATAAAACGTGTATATTCAATGGAAAAGTTTTAGTTTTAAGAACTCAATGGGTTTTTTTAGGATTGAAGCTTTTGTAGTTGAAAGTAGAAAAAAATTAATATATGTTTACTCCTACTATGTCCACTTAATATTTCATTTCATTGTAAAAACAAAAGTAATAAATCTATGAGTATGCTTTTTTGTGATTATTTTCTACCATAATTAACATTTCTTTTCTT
Organism: Lepidocyrtus fimetarius; assembly: GCA_036507315.1. Lineage (NCBI taxonomy): Eukaryota > Metazoa > Arthropoda > Collembola > Entomobryomorpha > Entomobryidae > Lepidocyrtus > Lepidocyrtus fimetarius. The sequence continues at coordinate 16,132 of JAANSO010000674.1, forward strand.
TTTTATTTATATCCACGAACCAAATCATAAAAGTTGGGAAAGACAGAGTGGAAGAGTCGGTTTTTAAAATACTTTATTTTACATAAATGCTGACTATTTTGATTCATTGTCAGTGAAAGGTAAAAAAGAATACAAGGACGTGAAATTACGAATAACATTTAAAAACAAAATACTCCGGATAAGTACGAAAGTTTTACAGACAGCGAATCAAATTTGAATTAAAAGTAAACACAAATCGGATTAAGTCCAGCTAACTGAAATAGTGAATAAAATAACAAACAAAAATAGCTGATCACATGTATCACGGATTGAGCTACTTGCATAATTAAGTCAGGTGTATAAGAAAATGACAATAAATAAAATATTTGATCGTGAAGTACTCCATTTAACCTAATTGAAACATGACTTGATGGTGGATGGGACAAGACTAGAGTTTACGATTACCAATGCCGGTTTTTCCGCAAAGGCAACATAAGCTCCAATCAGTTCTTACAATTAAACTATTCAATTATTACTTATACTTTGCATTGAAAATTCTCTACGTCTATTTAATTAGCTGTTTTTGACATTATGTACCAATAGAAAACTGTAAAAGGACTGAGATCTGACTACTTTATAAACATTTTATTTTAAGATCCTTAATTAATTCAATCATTTCATTAACCTCTCATCAAAGTTGTATTTTAAACTGCATTTCAAAATGTTTAAAAGTATCAAGATTTAATTAATTTGACTAGCGATTATTTAGCAAAACTGGTTCCTATTTTTTAAAAATTATAGCTTCAATTCAGCTAACAGTTTTGATTTATGTTGTTTATTGATGCCATAATTAATTTGAAAAATCCCACCTAATGAATGGAAAGTAATTTGCAAACAAATAAACAGTTAAGTAGGATATCCCTAGATACACGGATCTCAAAAAGGAAATAATGAAATCTAACCTAATTAATAACTTAATTTATCGTAATTGCGTATATCAATAAATAATCTTTGTATTTCTAAGCCAAACCTTTGATCGTTTAGAATTTCAACTGAACTTAATGAGATGCAGACAATGAAAAGTTAAGTAAATCCAAATAAGGTAATTAAGGTACAAATTTCTGCTTAAAATAATTTAAGTAGTGGTCAACTCTAATTGGGAACAAATTCGGCATCATTTACAACTGTTCCAACTTGTGTGATAATACTGGCAGTAACCTACAACCTTTTTTAAGTGATAAAGTACACATTGTCAATAAAAATGCAAGTAATGCAAAGATAGAGGTACTCTGTTGACTGTTAAACATTTGTAATTCTAAAGTAAGGGAAAAGCGATTAATTCACTGATTGTTTCATATATCCCTGAATACACAAACATTGGAAGATGGTAGGAAGGACAAAAGCTACAAAAACGTAGCGAAATGCGACAACTTTCCAGATTTTTGGTGTGTACTACATACAAAATACTAACTGAAGTTAGTTACGTTACAATCGACAAAGACAAAATAGAATGGGAAGAAATGATCCTATAGCAACAAACACAGGAAAAATGGCGGATGTTAACGCAACATCTTCATATGGATCTTGAACCTTTGGCCCGCTAGGTTTACGATTTTTAGAAGCTTTAGATTCCTCCGGCTCTGACACCACTTCTTCTTCCTCCTCTTCTCGATACGGGATTGGAGGTAATTGGGGAACATCTGCAAATTAAAATTAAAAATTTACTACCCACATTAGTTCGAAAGATATGGAGTGAAAAAAGGGAAAAAATTAAGTATGTGAAATCAAGTTACCATCCACAGTGCCTTTTAGCACAAATATAGCGTTGATTTTGGGGTTATCCCGGTAGCCCTATTGGGAAAAAAATCCAAGTTATAAAAACAATAATCCCTAATAATGAAACAGCAAGTAAAGTAAGTATACTGGACTCACCTTAATAAATTCAATCCTAACTTTCCCTCCCCTGATATCTGATTCACCTCCATTAAACAATAAAGATTTTTGATTACTTGTAACCTGAAAGGGGACAATTTCATCGTAGGCTACTCCGTGGCCGACTTTTTCGTGAATATCCAAGTCGGAAATGATTGTGTGATCTCCATTTAAAACCACATCAAACACCTAAAAAATCATAATTGTTATTCAGTCAATCTAACGGTATACATGATTTACTTATTGGCAAGTTACCTTCATATTTGGAGCGTTGAAATATACTTCACAAAATTTTAAAACCATAACATAATCTCCATCTTCATTGATTGGTATATCGTAGCCAAAGGTGGAATGATGATACCGTTCAGTCTGATACAAAATTTGATCATTTGGATGCACCCTGCCCACCGATAGTAAATGTTTCCCATAGTCTGACGCTATTCCAACTTTTAAAGAATCTCTTTGATACTGAATCCCGTGTATATCGGTGTGGGCCTCTCCTCCAGCGTTAACAGCAAACACTACTTTAACTCCTCCGTTTGCTTGACCACTTACCACGGTTATAATGATGACAATTATTGGCAAGCATATCTCAAGCAACTTCTTCATTTTCCCTGATTTTAAGTGTTAGTTTCTGTAACCGTACAATCAGTGTCGTGACTAAACAGGCTGCTGTGTTAATCCCGTGAATCTAAAAATAAGTAACTGATGTTTAGTAATATTTTTTATATAATTCTATAGTAAACATCTACAAAGTATGAATATCCAGTATACTTACCATATATATAAGTATTTAACAATCCTACCGCGCTACCGGCTGTCATTCATCATTAAACATGTATACAACTATACATAAATATACAACTGGGACGACACAAGCAACTTTAAGAACTTATGAGTTTTAGTGAATTGTTTAAAATATTTATAATGTTGACATTGATGGCGGTAACTGCAGTAATTTACTAGTCTTATTGCCAAAATTCACTTCGAAATTGAATATTTTGTAGAGATCAAGTATACATATCACGTTTCCACGTTTGGCATTTTAATATCAATTACATTGTAAGTTCCATAGTCGATGAGATTAAATACTAAATAAAGAGTGGAAGGAATCCTAGATTACTCTCTAGGTCGGGTTCCTCCCACAAGGATTTTCAACAACACCACAACAATCAATCAAACAATGAAATACATTCTGTGCCAAACTCTGATTGATTTATTAATCACTTGGTCATTGTCATTATGTTGCTGGCTAAAAGTGAAACACGTTCTATCTGGACAGCACACAATAATTAGGCGAGGGTTGTCATTTTTCAAAGGTTTTAGTTAACTCTAGATTAGTTAACATCTAATTAGTTGGCTATCAAATCATAACATTTTTAGTATATTAAACCTTGTTCATCACCTGGGCTGCTTTTTCTTTTAGCTAAATACGTCCGGATCAGTTTGTAATACTTTTGTGTTTACACTTGGGGAAAGCAGAAAGTATGTAGCGAGTAGACATACAGCTTCTTATAATAATGCAATGTAAAACAGACATACATAGACGTAATATTACTCAAAAGGTAATAAAAAATGTGTTTGGCTGATATTATGCTACAGGAAGGAAACACGGAACGTTCCACTAGAAAGGACTGCACAAGCCAAAAATAAAAACCATAAGAGCTGAGTGGCCTAATGCTGATATTAACTAATGCTGCGCATGTTTGGTTATGGTTTAAAATATGAAAATTTTTGAGTTTCGGCAAAATTTAATTTCTGATAAGTATAGTTAAAGTTGGTTGACCGGTTTCAGCATTCTCAGGTTTGATGCATAAAGTTTGCCAAGCATTCAGTAACGGACAAGTTGACAATTCTAAGACTCAATTTTATTAGTTTAATAGTATATTGATATAAAGGCAATCGTACTAAAATAAAATAAACTCCAGTAGTTTTGCTTTAAAATTTCAACTGTGCAAAAATAAAGTATTTAATTTTGCAAGTATGACAGATTTACAGATTATTCTATCTCACTGGCTATCAATACAATTTACTTAAATATTTATCTTGTTTAATATTGAACTCTTTGGACCTTTGTTTATTACCATTCTTGCTAAAATCTTGAGAATTTTGCATGTCAAGTTGCACTTTGGAATATAATTGAACATGAAACCTTAGGGTGCATGATTGCGCCCGTTTTCAGTTTGCCAAATACTTTCCGTCAATCCTACTACTTCTGCGGCAATAAAAGCCTTAAAATGGAAAAATCATATTAGTATTTAAAATGTGAAATAATGAAAGCCTACGAAACGAATACGAATGAGCTAATTAAAAACCCACCTACTAAAACAACCCATTGTACAATTAACAACAGCTTTAAATTAAAATTGTTAAATATGAATTGATTTTACTTTGATTGTGTGGCCAGGGCTAGGCTTCTACATTCCTTTCAAGGAATTAGATAAAGAATATTTTTGTTCGTTTTATCAATTTAGAAACAGATTGCCTTTTTACTAAAAAAAAGTCTTTTGTTATCGCGTTATCAGTGGCAACAGTTTAAACCAAAATTTAATTTATGGTTTTCTAAATGGGAATCTAGATGAATGAAGGGAAGAATTCATGCGCTGACATGAATCTCCTAAATCAATCCAATTTTTGACAGCGCCCTGATTTTTTCTTTTGTTTTATGTGAATTTTTAGCAAACAAATATGGTATTCATTATACTGGCGGGTCGTCCTCTTTTGCTTTGGTTGACTGAATGCCAAAAACATTTTATTTGATAAGTATGATCACTTGTGATTACCAAACAACGGGCTTGTTGTCCCTGTAAGGGAAAGGAAAATGGTGTTTTCCTACGTTTTATTACTCAATTCGCGAATTAATGCAAAATGAGCCATGCGCATGCACATTTCTGCCTACAGATATTACATCCACAAGATTCCTTTAAAAATTAATAAAAGCAATTGTGATCAACAAAGAAATTAAACATTTTACTGCAAGTTTAAAAATTAAATGCCAATCAAATCAATTACCATTACCAAGCAGAATTGCAACATTTTATTTATCAAAGTCATATTGACGTGTTCAATTTTATCAATCAAATTCTTGTGCAGTTTGCAGACTTAAGATCTAAATCGCATTTTAAGCTTGTTTCGAATCAATCAAGCAATTCTTTTGATTTTATTTGAATTTATGCATAAACTCAATAAAACATGTACTACCTACTTCTCTACCAGTGCTCACATAGTTAAACTCAAAATATTATTAATTAACAAAAATTTATTAGTATTTTATTTGATAAAACATTTATTAATTACAAAAACACAGCATACATAATAGTTTAGGTTTATATATTTTCAAAAATGCGTTTACCTTAAGACTTTTCATCATTTATTTCTCCATTGAATACTAGGCGATAAACTTAAAAGATACATTTTATTTTGTGCCAAAATAAGTTATTAATTTTGACTGTTTTTTAAATATTTCATAGTCATTGTTGCTGAACTTATTTTCAGTCTAATTTAATATCATTCGCAGCAGGTAACCATTCGATTTGCGAATAGTCAATTGATTATTTTACAATGAATTAAAAACTTAAATTAAATTACGAGCAAGTCTCGCCGCCGCCATTGTCAATACGTAGGTTAATCGCAAGACAATTTCTAACCTGAAAGAATCCATGGTTGTACATCATCCACGCGAGATCAATCCTTAATAGAAATTACTTTAAGAAAATCAGTGAGTTGGACAATAATTTTAAAACGCCTTTAAAACTCTTTTAGCGTGGGATTCTAAAAGTCTTTTCTCATTGTTACTGAAAGATTAACGTAATATAATATTTTGCATCGTGATTGTGAACTCTTTATTAAATGTAGTGAAGAATGATGCTGTGCAAGTCAATCAACGCGAATCAGAACGGAACATTCGTCTTCATCTTTCTTTATATAATGTTCACAGCCAGATCAAATTGTTAATGATGGTGGCGCATTTGGATGAAAGGAGAATGCAGTATCTTAACTCCCTAAGGGGATAAATTATAATTTTGTCTGGTATGTAAAAAATGGAGCAAAATTATTTAAGTAGTTCACTCTCATCAACTATTTAAAAGGCGTTGATTGCATGAAAGATTCATCCTGTGCAAAAAGGGTGTAATAATAACCACGAACTGTAACAAAAATGCAGAGAAATCCCTCGTATTTGTATTTTTATTCAAACAAAGCTTTGAGTGAGGAAGTCATTTATAAGTTGGTAATGAAAAGCTGGATAGATGTAGCTAGTCTTCGTTAAGCCTTGTTTTTTATAATAAAAGTACTGCAGCATTTGAGCTAATAATATCAATTAGTCCATTTTTCTGACATTGTACCAATTTTCATTAAGCAAATTTAAGAGTTTTTAACTGCATGTGAAAATAAAACGTTCACAGTCCAGGTTCCCATCACACCGGGCTTAGCTTCCGTTGTAAATTATTTGTAAGGGAAGTTTGGTAGCTCCGCAGAATTTCATAAGAATCAAATTATAATTTGCAAACATTGCACTGTAAGAAAATATAATTTGGGATTTATTGCTACTGTTGCTATTCAGGAAGAACCTTTGCATTGTGTGTTTAATCATTTTGAATATTCCTTGTTTTTTTTGTGCAAACGTTCATTATGAGCGATACAATCTCATGGTATGCTCAACACTATCTTTTACATGCGTACATGCAACTAACAATTAATTCTTTTATAGGCAAGTCGAATCTTCTAAGAATACAGATTTTGAAATTATTTTCGGCTTAAATTAAAGCAAAAGGGTTTCAAGCTTGAGTTGTAATGAATTTGTAAATTAACATTTCAAACAACTGGAACTCTGTCCTTTTTTAAAATAACGGCAGGGATTGTTTCGTAATATTCATGCAGATGCTTGCAAAAAAGGTTTCTGCTCTTGTCTCATAATACTGCAGCCGATTTCATGACATTACAAAATCTACTGCAACAACGCATTTTAAAGATTGAAATACTCACTTGAAAAAAGATTAAAACGGGCATTGGAGCTATTCTCTTTTTTTACTCCCTATTCACTGGTTCCCATGACGCATAACCATTACAAACAATTATTACCATCATTATCGAGCATTTAGTCTGACAGCCAGATTTACGTGTTAACTATCACTACACATCTGCTTTGCACTCTGCCGCCGCCATCACATCTTTTAGATATTTAAGTTATGTACCGAAACGCTTAAAAATTGTCAAAAAATTATGCAAGGCTTGAATTTTATGTCGATTTTCAATTTTTTGCTTTGCTAGAAGACCTGAAATGAGTTTTATCGTTTTGCTTAGGTAATGTTAGGTTTGAGTCTACTTTAGCTCATTGTCTATTTTTCTGTTCAGCTTTAATATTTTTAATAGCAAAGCTGCAGACGTTTTAAGGATAGTAATTTCCTTCTTAATAGTCAGAAGCTCATTTAATGAAAAAACGTCGTTATGATAAACTAAAAGCAAAGAAACGATAGTTTTATGATGAAGGGATATACCGAAGATAATTTGCCGACATAGCCAGTCCCAGTCCCAAAAATGTGAAAACATTGCAGAAAAGTGCAAATTTGCAAATTACCTATGTGCAGACAATTGATAAGCTTGTGAATTGAATAAGAGTTAGACGGGCATTTTTATATCCATGCAAGCATGTGAAAGCCTACGAGGATGCTCATAAGAAAGAAATTACCTATGATTCATGTAATGCAACATCGTTATTTTTTGCCATGCCAGCAAATAATTACGTTTTATATTATTTCAATTTGCAGCTTTTTTGCCGACTGTTCTTCTTCATAATAAAAATCAGTACAAAAATGTTAGTTTTTAGAAAACGGACAAGAGTTTAGCAGCGTTTGCAAATATAAAATTTAATTTTCCGAGTCATTTTGTCCTACCTTATTTTCAAAATAGACTGGAATAATATCTGGGATTCTTTTATTTTATTTAGTATTGCGCTTATTGTGACACAGCAAGGAATGCAACGAAAACTAGTATGCGAGAGAAGCATTAAGAAATGAAAGCAACGGTATAAGGAAAACTGTCTGAGAAACAAAATGCATTTCTTAAGCCTCCTAGAAAGGAATTCGTTTCAAACGCCCTCGCAACAACTTACTGTTTTATTTTAAAATATGCTCGTGTAATATCTGCCTATGTTTTACAAAGACTAAAACTAACTATTTAGGTTTAAAAGAAGAAATTCACTAAAAATCCAAACAAAGATGCTTGTTAGTAAGATAAAATACTTGCGTAGCTTTATAGTTTTGCCGGCATTGCATCGCTTTTCACTTTCGATAATCTACATTTTGTGTACAATGACATCCAAAAATAGAAATGATTTGACGATGACAAAGACTTAAAGAACAATCAGGGGGAAACATGCATAATGCACACTTTCCTAGGGTTCTTTAATGGTTGGTACAGACTTCCACTTTTAACTTCCACTAACGCACTAAATGCTAGTGTGATTTTTGTATGATGCTCATAACTCTAACAAGACAACACTCGAATTGTTATTATTGTAATATGCAAAGTAAAATACTTAAGTAGAGAAACTGGCGTTTATAAATGCATAAACAACTTTTATTGAATTTTAAAGAATAAAATATTTACATACAATTCAATGATTTGAAAGATTATTAGTAAGTGACTATAAAATGAAAAAATAACGCTAGTTTAATGTTTCTAAAATTATTTCATAAATTTCTGAGGTAAACAAGTCTGATTATCAAAATCAGCCGTTTTGCAGGACACCAGAGGAGTTTAATCAGACTTGTATGTTATACCCTTCCAAATCTTTCTATATTTGCCTATGTTCTAAATAAAAACAAACCAAAATAAGTATATACAGATTTGCTGAAAGCCCAACTTTCCAATTTATCATAGCAAAATCAAAACGTATTTTGGTATTACATCATCATAAACTTAAAATATACTTTTTCAAACAGGGAATTTTATTATAGCATAAAATTTTTATTAGCAACCGTATAAATAAAAACCTGACCTGATTTTTTTAAATGTGAATAACATATATGCCTGGGGGCAAGCTGTTGATGACTGAGAGATTTATTAGTTTTGAACATGTAAAAACTGCAACGGCGTGTCAAGGTTGGTTTTTTTGAGCATAGATTGCCGTTATATTTTTAGACTGATCATTATGGCGAATTTGATGTTTGTGGCAAATTATATCAGACATACTCCTGATGATGTAATTATTATTTAAGGAATGCACGAGGCTAAACTAAAAATCGTGATAATTCTAAATTTCTAAGCTTATGCCCTGTTAATATGTCGTTTTCTCAATCTTAGGTCAACAATCGCAAAGAAACATGGGTCTTGTTTTAGTTATATTGAGTTGTAAAATAACTAAAGTAAGAAAGAAAATTTGTTTTCCATGTAGTAATTTAAAGTCGCGTGCAAACCTTTGTAAAATGTACTCCAGTTTTTTCATTTTTCACTTTAAAATAATGTACTTCACTAATGGCTGCTTGATAAATGAATG
>JAANSO010000675.1:0-25532 GCA_036507315.1 Lepidocyrtus fimetarius
TCAGCTATTCATTCTTTCATGATGTTGAACATATTATTTCCTTTGAGGATAAGCAACTTCAAATTAACTAAAGCATTATAATTGCTTTTATTGTACAACTTGTACTTTATCTGCCGCCATTTGCAACCACCAAGTGTGCTAGTGCTCGAAACGTCCAGAAAAATTAATAATAGCACATCTTTTTAAGTATTTGACTCGTATCATTTCTCTTTTAGCGATTCTTAAAAAATTGTGAAGTGATAGTGATGAGTGACGACAAAAACTTTCAGTAAGCCAAAAATCGGTCTCATTTCATTCGGGTACGAGTTGTAACAATACTCAACCCGTTTTGCATTACCACGGTCAGTGGTTACTAAAACCTTTGGTTATCTGCAAGGATGGTTTGTCATTTTGACGTTGACTGAATATTTTTGCAAGGTTATTAAAAACTGTAGATTTTTATATTCTTTTGAATTTTGCAGTTCTAAATAGGTTTTGCCACAAGCATATAATATGCATTAATGCATTTTATTAAATGCTTGTCAATTTTAGTGAGCAACAGTAATGGGTAATTTACTTGCAAAATACAAACTGGTCTAGAGATTCTAATAAGGAAAAAGGGGCATTGTAAAAGCAATAATTTTTTGCAAAGGAATAACTTTGCAAACTCAATACATATGAAATAATGCTGTAAATTAACAAGCCAACAACAAATAAGCCAGTCTTAAGCAAAACGTTATCTATCAACAATCGTCACCATATATCGCCGTTCTAAACATCATCCTCAACGAGAAAAAAAATCAGCATTGCAAACGATCTGCACACAATTATTGCCAACGGTCGCATTGCCAAATTCATACTGACCGTATTGGTTTATTATTTTCTATTCTCTGTGTCTTTTTAGTAGTGTCCTTAAAACTTGATGCCTCTTAACTGGAAAGGTGACACATCTTTTTGTTTGTAATAAAAAGTTTAACATCCTATAAAATTAGAGTTATAGGCATAGTAAAATCGCACACTACCACCAATAATACCATGCTGGAGAAAAAATAATTGAAAGTTTTACTGTTCATTTTCATGGAAGGAAAAATGTTACTGAATAAAACAAGGAAAGTTTTAACATTAACCATGCAACAGTAAAAAATTAAAAACAAATACGATTTTGTGGATAGTAATTTGCAAAAATAGAGTTTGAAATCTGATTCAAAGGACAAAAAAATAATGTACGTGATTTGTTGAACCTGTGTCATCATATATGCAAAAGTGAATAAGTGACAACAATGTGAAGTGTTTTCTAAAGGTTATATCGATACTTGGTAAAGTAATAATTCACAAAGATTTGCAAGTTTTAAAAAACAGGCTTTTACAACCCAGAATATAAAGAAAACCATCATCAAACCAAGAAAGGAATAAGAAATTAAATATCTTCAGCAGATAGTTCGTGTTTGCTTTAGAATGAGTTAACATCGCATTGAAGAACTTGTCATTTTATTTAACAAGCAAAACTGACCAAAGGCAGATATACGTATATGAGCTCATCCTTGTATTTAGCGAAACTTTTGTGAATTTTATATGTAAATAGCAAATGTAAAGTTTTCTCAACTTTTCACCAGAACGCGTGATATCAAAATAACACCTTTCTACCTTTCCTACTCTCTCTTGTCAAGCATTTCAGACCGAGTAAGGGAGAGAACAAAGGTAAAAGTGATTTACGTCCAGAGTAGAAGAACACTAATACTCAGAGGGGTTACTGATTTAATAAAGTCTCTGCAAATTTTAAAACCAAATTCAGTTGCCATGATGGATAAAATGTCCAGAATAAGAATATTTCATATGTGTGAGTGCCATTCTAGTGACCTTTGCATGCGTTTATGACCTCATCTACAGACCCGTACATTGTGTACCACTTGCACAGGTAAAGCCAGTTTTTCTACTAAAACAAGAAAAGAGAAAGAACAATATCAATTAAGAGATTTTCATTTCTCTTTTAGCCATCCATACCAAAGTAAAATGTAATTTATATTATAATCAATTCCCTATTCTTCTAGATAAACAAATTCTGATACTGCTTACAAGTTTCTGGCTTTAAACGATTTAATTGATAGTTTGATAACTTATCATAAGTTACAATGTAGTATGCAAGTAAAGACCCCATTTAAAATTTTTGACGTTTACTCATTTGACTAAACTAAAGCTAAACGAGCAGCTTAAGCATTAGTTTGAAAGTCAACTAATTATGGTGTGCATGTTACGACGCCAAGTGGGTCACGATAGTAAAGTTGGCGTTGCTTAAGCTGCTATAATCTGCATTCAAGACGAAATGATTGAGATTTAAAATTGATTATTCAACTTGCAAGAAATAATTTTATTGGTCAGCTAATAGTAGAAATCTTTGAATGAAATTTACTAAAGTAGAAATTCCAACTTTGCATCAATCGGATATCCTAAAAACAGCACCTTTATATGATTTCTGTTGTGTTAATACATTAGGATGAGCATCAAACGCTACAAGAGGATTACTTTGCAATTCAAGACGACGATTTGAGTCGAATCAAGGCTCCAAGAAACTTATCCATTCAAGTAAAGTCTGGAACACATGCAATTTTTTCTTGGGATCCACCTGAAGACAATAATTATGAAAAATTTGAAGTTCAATTGTCCCAACTTCCAAACAATGAAGAGAATCAAGATGAACAGAAGGATTTGCAGCAGCAAACTGCAGAACAAAAGCAGCCCAAAGTTTTTTCAGTTGATGACACAAGTATTTCACTTAACTCAATCCTGGAGCCAGGAAATAGTTACCAGCTGCAAGTTGTTGCAGTTTCCAGTGGAGAGGTTTCAGGACCCATTGTAGCGAATTTCACAACCAGTAAGAAGAAAATCCTTTATAACAATAACATTGCATAAAAAAAGTTTTACACGTCAGCAAATTTTTATTATTCAACAGAACCAAATCCACCAGAAAGGTTTGTTGTTTGGTTTCGTAATGAAACCGCTTTGCTAATATACTGGCAGCCACCAACCGGAACTTATGATCTCTACAGAGTAAGAGATAACAAAAAAGTCATTTATTGTGTGTTATGGATAATGTCAGGAAATGGTTCATTAACAAGCCAATGAAAATAAAATCACTCATTATCTCATAATAACATTTTTCAAACTAAAATGCTTTGAGCTTAATGATGTCATGTTTATTCGGATAATTAATGCCCTTCAGGTAGCAATCGAGCCGCCAGATAGCCCAACCTCAACAATTCTTGTGTCGCGACAAGAATATCAGAATGGTCGTGTTCAGCCAGGCTTCTATGACTTGACTCCAGGCCGAGCATACAACATATCGGTTGTGACAATCAGTCAAGGTCAACCTTCAGATCCTTTAGTGAGAGAATACAGAACGCTTCCACTTCAACCTGTAGAAGTTAGCGTGACCATGAATGATAGTGAAGACGAAGATGAGTCTGATGCAAGTCCTAGTGGATTTCTTGTTGAGTGGGTTGCTCCACCGGATAGCTCTGGGTATAATCACACTTTCGTGTTTTAAATCTCTTTCATTTTGTTTGAATCCTGTCCAAAATGGAACATCCGTGACAGCATAAATACCATAACCCAAAGAAAAATGCGTGTTATGTTATAATGTCATATGTCTTTCATTGTTATAAACCAGCAGCATATTATAAGTACACATCTTTTCCCATTGTTTTTAAAATATTGTTTTTATGTTTCATTTTGTAGAGAATTTGACGGATTCAATGTGTATCTTAACCGAAAAGGAATGAACAAGCCAATGCAAAAATACGTGCCAAAAGAAAAACCTCCCAAGGTACTCCTGGAAGATCCAGACCTTGAGCCAGGAATGACGTATCAAGTAGTTGTAAAAACAGTATCAGGAAAAGTGTATTCCATGCCTACGGTGCAGAATGTTACTTTAGTGCTGGAATAATCTAAACAGATTTCTTATTTAAGTGAAATATTTTCTAAATTCGTTTGATCTGTGTGTGTACATTTACAAGGTATAATTTCATTGTTAATAGTATATCATGAGTATTATTTCGTCAAATTATATGCTGCATTTGAAATTCCTAAGTGAGAGTCGACTATGAATACTGAAATCGATTTGTTCATATGTATTTCGATTTTAAAATATTGTTGGAAGAATGTATTACAGATTGATTGGTTGTATTTAATCTGCATTTTCACTGTGTATGCTTTCTACTTTCACCCAGCACGTAACTCGGGAAAAGCGAATCAAAAATGATGTCTTATAATCATTTATATAAAATTAAAGAAATACAGCAAAAAAAATTGCGCAACATAATGTAATAATAAAAGCCAACATCAACAATAGCCATTTGTGTGTACAAATTAGCCATTAAACTTGTTTCCTAACTATCAATGTAGTATCTAATTATAGTATGCTGGAAGATTATTTCCAGTGATTAAGGTAGAATGTATGAATGTTTGAAACTGTGTTAATAAACATGTAAAATAATGTCATGAAAGAAATAACTAATTATACAGTTAAACTTGGTCGAAATACACTTTTTGACTTTAACAAAAACAAAATAAATTAAAAAATTGTCTTGAAACCAAAATTCCAATTTTTTGTGTATTTGACTCTATGAAATTAGTTCAATCTGAGAATTAATGCATTACAAATACCAATAACATGTATTCCAGAATAAACGTGATCAATATAGTTGAATGTATCAATGAATGCAACAATATTTAAATACAAGATACACCACGTGTACATTTAACAGCAACTTTATTCACAGCTCATATATGGAAGTAAAATTACATCACATTTCTACACCACATTTATTTAAGTACATTGTATAGTGGGATGCGTAATGATTAGGAAATTATTAAATATTGACTAATAATGACTTATATTTACAAATTCACAATCCATTTCCATTTGGTATACCGGTAACTTCCTTTAAAAGATGTGTTCAATTTTGTTTGACTTGCATCTGAGAGATGTGTCTACCTTGTCCTATTATCAACAAAGTTTATTGATTTTTTCATAACAATTATTTTCTTGGGAAGATTAACCGTAGTATACCAAAACAATTTTGCTAAAAATTTCTTATTATTGTTGATATCTCATTCCAATTTATTTAATCAGACACAAAATACTTCGATCCCATCTTCTTCAAACCTGATCAAGTGATCCATCTTTGCTTATTTTTGGAATATCGCTATTTAACTTTGATAGAATTTGTGCAAATATTTATTCGTGGTATTCATTTATTCAAATTCCACTACAGAAATTTTAGCATTATTAATTTTTGGATGGAATATTACATAAATAAGACATTACAAATATATTTATTTGATTTATTTTTTAAACTACTGAATATTATTGGGAATATTTATTGACTGATTATTTATTAGCATATTTTTATAACTTTTTAAAAAGATTTTTTGTCTTTTTTTTAAATTTTCTCCATTTTTAATTTTTTTATGTTTTTTATTATTATTTTAATTTTTTTGTGGTTTTTAAAAATTTATATAGAGATTTAATGAAGAAGAGATAAAAAGGCTCATCCAATACAAAGACGCTGGGAAAGAGTTATTAGTTTCATAGTTAGCTTGGTAAAGTCAAAGTGGCATTATGTCCAAAATGTTTTGCAGAATTCAATGTCAGTGTCCGGTTGTCTATATTCTTGTAATTCACAGTCCTCATATAACTTTAGCTTTTAAATGTAAATGTCAAATAGAGTTGAGCAATAAGTCCATTTGAAAGTGGCCTTTTGTATCCCTAGAATTAGGTCACTTTTATACAGTATATACTTTGCCCTTGGTCACACGAAACGTATTGATCAAAGTGTCGAGAACGAGAATGGCACATACCGGTTTTTTGCTCGATATTTTAATTGCTAATGTAAACCTACCTTATTTACTAAAATTTCTTTAATTATTATTACTTTAATTTCAGTTTACTTAATATTAAATCAAAGGGTTTCAAGGTGCATTATTGGGGATTGAAAATGAGATCAGGGATGAAAGTTAATTAGACTTAATTAATTACCAAAGTTTAAAATCCGAATGTTTTAAGATTTAAAGAATTATAACACTCATATTTTCAAGGTAAGCGTCGTGTAGTATTGCCCTAATTCATAAATAATAAAAAGGATAATCAATTTCAAGTTTTCTTTTGGCTACATGAATATATAGATTCTTAAATTGGCGCAATTAATGCACCACAAAAGGTAAAGTTTTTCGTAAACATTTCGTATTTTCTGCACATTCAAAGACACTTTCACTTGAAAATAATACCATATATTTAACAGTTCAAAGATTTCGAAAGCATGAATGGGCCTGTCAGACAAATTCTTTTTAGGATTCTCAAATTCATTTTTAATGGATTTGAAATGCATTAGTTAAGTTATTTCTATATGCGTAAAGTTATTATAACAAATTGAATTCTTGTACTGTGATTTTCTATTACTGATCGTTGATATTTCAGAACATTGTCATACAATCTTGAGTTTTTTGAGAGATAAACGTGAATGATTATATGATGATGGATATATAATGATAGTTTTTTGGTGCTAATGTGTTTTATAAAATTCCATTCCTAAAGTACTTAAAGTACTTTCATAAAATGATTCTCCTGTCAATTTATTCAATCAAGAAACATTTTTGCATGGAATTTGAAAATCGAGGTATAACAACTTTTAACACCTCTGTTTTAATTATCAGAAAGAATTTTTCGGTTTGGCACTGGATTTTGTCCATTAGATAGTTTACTTTATTGTACTTAAATCCTAAAAGTAAAAGCACCGCTATGCGTCTCACAAAAATCATTTTTATGTATTGCTGAGAGTTGTTTTATTATTTAACTAAAAATATTATTTAGATCCTCTTCCTATCAGTTTTAAAACTTAATGAATTTCAAGTTGTTAGTGATTGATTGTGCTGCAATAGGTCTGTTTTAAAAAAGAGTTACGATTTGACATAGAATATTTTGTAATTTCTCAGTTTTAAAACGATTTATAGTTTCCAGGATTATTGATTCAATTTATCACGCAGCCGAATTTTTTCGTAAAACTAATGAAATTGAAAATGGAAGGACTTTTCCTAGGCAGTCGGCTAGTCATAATTGATGTCATTTTTAACAAGTAATTGAATAGACTTATTTTTTCGTTTTTAACTTAGAAAACGGAAACGGAAAAACTCTATAACAATCTTGACTAGTCGTATGAGTACCTATCACTTCTAAACTTTAATGCTTTTTTGCATTATGTACTGGAATGAACATGAATAGACGCCATAATATATTGCTTACTACTAAGAAAAACTACAATTAAGTTTGTCAATCTCAAGAGCACAAGGATGATGATGAGTTTTATAGTTTTGTCAAACAGACTATACAGCACACTGCTGGCTAAGAATGAGCTGATTCACATATTCTTCTACCTTTACCCTTCAGAACACAAGAACACTGAACGTGCAGCAGGTACAGATTTTTAAATTTTTGTCATAATATTGTATTTTAATGCTGGACATCATCTATGAAATTATGCTAAAAAGTTATTATTATTTAGAATTAGTTGTATCATTCAGGTTTGCTATCATACCACGTTATTCTTATGCCAACTCCTACCACTAATTAATACGCTGAATATTATGCTAACTGAAATGAATTGCCAAAAGTCCTGTAAAATAAGCGTTGAATCTATCCTAGCGTATTGTTACTATTTATGTCTAATTAATTATCTAAAGTCAGGTACTTGATCAATATGTGTTGATATTATTTGGAGATGTTGTTATCTCAAACTCATGCGTATGCAAATATTTTTTCATTATTGCAGCCTATGATTGCATAAAATAGTTTTAGGATTTGGCTGATGATAAACCGGTCGATTTTCTTGTGCATTTATTTGGCTGAAGATATAACAACGTAAATTGTAAATCTAACGTAAATCTTAGAGAGGCAGAGCATGTTTTAAATACACGAGCGACAGTGAATTATGAAAAAGGCACGGATTGGCAAAACAAAAATAGATAATATAAATCCTAATTTCTAAGAAATCTGAATTGGATTTCGAAATGAGGCACTAATGTCATTCAAACAAATTATATGAACATTTGAAATTGTCAAGGAACGTAACAATACTACTACATAAGTAATTTCAATTTCTTCATTTTTTAAAGCCCTATCAAAATTTCTCACATTAACAGCAGTCCAAGAAGTCCTTTATATTCCAAAGTGAAAGTCAGCATTTTAGTTTCTATGATTTTTTTCAAGCCAACCATGATTCAATGTGTTTTAAAACTGCTTTGATACTTAAACACTCTCTTTGTCACAGAAGAGTCAGGTAAGCTCTCTAAGTATGCATAGTAAGAAGATTTTAACCTGAATGATACATTATTAATTAGTTTTTCAAAGATCTCATTTAATTACACTTACGCTTACTTTGTCTACCTTAAGGGACAAAGATAGACTATCTCTTTATATGATAAATTTAACTGTCCTTTTAGTAGTATTCAATGTTTGTAGTAAAATTTACTCATAGCTTCGTTGTATGTATCAGTGTAGCATTTTTTAACACAAGAAAATATCGTCATTTTTGGTTCGGTTTCACATTTTATAAGTGCTATTAATTTCTTTGTTCCTGACTGAGCTACTCGGAAGGAAAGAAGACTTTGTATAATAAAATAACCGAGTTGACTGTCAAACCGTAAGTCAGTATATAAAAAGTCTTGTACCAAAAACAAAAATTACTGTTTCAAAATGTTACGTACCATTAGCCAACCTCCAGCATCGTGTATTGGATTCCACCTATAAAGCATTTAAAGATTAGTTAAGTTTGAAATATATTTACATTATTAGGTTTGCTAATTTATATTGATAATAATTGTTGAAGCGATTAATTTGTATATAGATATTACTGGTATATATTTATAGTACATATAATATATTGACTTTGACAATATCTACGTTCATTTTTTGCTACAGAAATTAGTTTTGAAACTGAATTGTTGTTGTAATCGTTATTTTGTTGGAATTTAATGTATACAGGCAAATTACGCAACTTTGAACCTAACTTATTTCACCAATTAATGAAAGCAATAGTGTTATTATAATGATTAAGTATTTACAGTAGAGTTCAACAACTTATTTTTTCCTGTACATCCTCCTATTTCTTTTAAGGAGCAAGTTACAAGTTAGTTGCAATTGAATTTATCATTAATCATGTCATTAAAATTAAAAACTGAACTGCCACACATTAGCCATTATTATACAACGACTGAATCACTTCATAGGTGTGATTATTGCACTACATACTTTATATACATAAATTTTCTCTCCTTCTTCCCCCTCCTGCCGAAAATTTCATTGTTTTACGACACCCTTTGATTATTTTGCTTACAACATTAATACATGATTATGCGATTACCCTCTTCACTCTTACTTTAAGAATAACTTTTTTACCCTCTTCTGATACACGTTCTAAATTTCTACATAACGGGGAAAGTTTTGTTTGAAAATGAAGTACTTTGGACGAAAGCATTAACATCGAACATAAGATTATATTTGTTTTAAAGGTTATTGCGAATACAATACTAAAGTATGCATTATGGTCTGCACAAGACGTCAAAAGACACAGATAGAGCACATTCAGTCACATACTTATTGAAAAGTACATTTGTCACGCGTAAACTATAAAATACTTATAAGTATTTACGAAAGATTGCTTTGAAAGTTAATTATTTTTTTATACTTGTAGCAGATTGTTTTTAAGGAAGGAAGAGATGGCAAATTAGCAAAACAAAATATTTTATTTCCTAGTATGTAATATACATTGGCAGACAAATTCCTTAACAAGAGGCACATTTTCATAATTTGATTTTTTACAGATTTCTGGGTTACGATTTGAGAAATATGATTCGGATTTGATTAAAATAATGAAATCGTGTCTTATCCAACCCAACTAGATTGATGCATTGGCTTTAAAAGACACACTTAAATGCTTTAGTAATGATTAGTTTCTTAGATTATTATTACTTGTCGAACTGATTGTACCTCTTTCAGTAATCCAATTGTACGTTTTATATAAACAACCAATGCAATTTCAAGTCAACAAAAAAGTTTCCAATCCTTAAGTATAGCACGCGATAGCTTAAATTTTGTCAAAGAAAAATTATTCGAGTAGGAAGGAAATATTTTGGAAATAGAGAGAAAGTTCTTTTACTACTTATAAATTTGCTGATTATAGTTTATTCTAGTTCTAGCAAACTAGAGCCTACAACCACGTGTTGCAATGCCATAAAAAGCATAATATTTTTTGAAGATCTACGTGGTTAGGTAATATGTCTCTCCTGATGGATTATGTGCATTTAAGATATAAATTTAGATACGTGTTATTAATACTAGATGATTAGTCGTATAGTCTTATAATCTAATTGAATGTGTCACTTTAATTCAAGTACCATTTTAATTCATTTGGCTATCAATCGAAGACACAAAAATGAGTTTTTTAATCGAGAGTTATTACAGTTTAAGTGTACTTTTCAATGTCATATCCACACCACAAATATTACAAAGGGCAGACTTACTTTAATGTTTCTACAGATATACTCTGTTATGGTGTTTTGGGCAGGAATAATAAATGTCCATAACCACCATACAAAGTAGTTTACTATAATAATAATACACGATGACGATGTAACAAGATATGAGAATATATGTACGTTATGCAATATTATATGTTTTTATTCACCAAATTAGATTTTTCATTTGTCATTCAATTCATTAAATTAGCAGAAAATACATTTTATCATTTTCGTTTCAAACGTCATCCCAGAGTTGCTTCAAACATTTCGTCAACTTTCAACACCACAATGATTAGGGAAATTTCGAAGAAATCACAAACAAGTTGAGTTTTTATGGAACAAATTCTTTCAAATTCTTTGATTCTCTTTGTCCTTCCTCTCTTTCTCATATGCACACACTTTGATTTACCCAAAGGCAATTTCTGTTGTGGTTCTCAAAATCGAAGGTGAAAGAGGACAAATGTTTGTTCCGATTTTGGTCATTTTTATAATGAAGGGATTTGTTTGCTTAGTCCAGTATCAACTAGTTTAGTTTATACTTTGGAAACTCGAAAATATCTCAAGTTTGATTATTATTTTAGGCCGGTAGGACTTCGTCACAGACATTTAATTTTGTAATTAAAGAGCGAGAGAAAAAATTACATTCAGTTCAAATGATATTTTCTCATTTAATACCAAACGTGCTCCAAACCTTTTACACAGAAGAAGCTTTGTGAAATGCTTCTCCTGTGAAATCTGCAGAGAGAAAAAGTGTATGGCCTTCAAGTTTAGGTACGCCATTTACCGAAAAGGCTTTCACCGTATGATTGTTGTGGTATTAGGGAAAGCATAGGTTTTTCATAAAGTTATGTGACGAAGACGTTGAAAGAGTGAACATCCTTTCTCTTTATCATTATATTGCAGTATATTTATCAATCAGTATTGACTAAAGTGTCTTAAAAGTAGTACGATCAAGTAGTAGCAACACAATACACTTGTTATTACAGAATGGCGATGGCACGACTTATTTTCAGAGCAAAAATGCCTACATGAAGACTTAATTGTTATATGGAGGCATTTAGTTATAAATGATTATAGAAATGTAATTAATGTACTTGTACCACTGCAATCATTCATATACAGTAAGCTCCAGCGTTAAAGGTTAAAAACCTGCAGGGGTTCCCTATATACAATTCAATCATATTTATTTACCTAACTATCCTTAGATTTTAGTATTTTTAAGCACATTAATGGAGTTTTATCCAAAGAACCCACACAGAAGCTCCATTAATGTCCGAACAAAGTATATTTAATTTGATTGCTTACACAATTAAATTCATAACCTGAGAATTTATATGTACATATCTTTAGGTAATACATGTTACAAGTATTGCAGCTTTTTTGTAAGCACATTAAACTTTTTTGTTTGAAGGAGCATAATATTTCACATTTTATGTTTGTCATTAGGTATTCTTATAATATAGAGGCATGTACTTGTTGTAATACACTAAAACATATGTAAATATTGTACTGTGTAATTCTTTTTAATTATTTTATTAATCAACAAAGGTAGACTTCAGGATGGTCAGTTGTTGTAAATTGTTTTCAGAGACCTATAATTAATATGGATTTTTACAGTTAAGTATATCAGGCGCACTGTCAGTCAACACGAGCATGTGGAAAGCATATTGAGCGACTCTGGCCTTCATAAGACGCTTTACTTGAGAGTCATTCCTTAAATTTATTCGAATTTATTGATACTAAATTATTTTTATGGTTTTTATTTCTATTATCGAGAATAATCTAATCCAGAATACATTCATTTAAGTCACAAGGATGTTTTTGCGATTGTTTCAACTATGATCGGTGATTAAGACGATTGAGGAAAAACCCTCTCCTCAAAATGGTCAATTGCATTTTTGCATATTATAATCTGGTAAGTGCATATTAGATTTGTGCTTCTTGCATCTCACTTCCTCCCAAATTCCTGACTAAACGGAGATGGGTCGAGTCTTTTTCGGTATTTAGGATTATTTAATAAGATAACAATATAATAAACTATATTTTTCATTATATGTACACTGCCGGCGCTTTATTCCCTCTTAGCCAATAATTAACTTTAACAATTAATTCATAGCGATAAACGTTTTGTGTACACATGTACTGCATAATATTACATTCATTTATTCTGTCCCTAAATAAATAATCTCGCAGCACATATGACTGATTGACCTGCTGTATTTTATTATTACAGTATTACTGTCATTTAAAATTATTGTGATAAGCTATTCACACTAAATATTTTCACTAAAAGTTATCTAATAGTGTACAATGAGTAAAGTTCAGAACTTTCCGAATAATTTTCATTGTATTATTTTCAAACAAGGGCTTCAATCATCAATCTTATTTGAGTTTTGGTTTGGGCAAATATGATCACTTTTTTACGAAAGTCATTGTAAGAATGTGTATTATTAAAGGAGCAAATTTGTTCCTTTCTGTTTTCTCCAGACAATATATTTGTGAGGCCTGGTCTCAATCACTTTGCATAAAATGCATTTGTATCCTTTCATTTTTTCTTTGTTGCTTGTTTACCTTTCTGATAATATTGCCAAGTGTAAATGAAATGTTATTTGACAATTCCTCGCCATATCATATAGCGTTATAAAAACCTGTGATATTTCCTGCTTTCGTGAAATTCATGCGTGTTTTCTGTCGATATGATCTTTTGGAAAATATTACTCCAAAATGGAAAGGTATGTGTAAGTTTCAATTTTCTCCAGCAAATAATGCTTCTTTACGTAGCATTAAATATCCTATTCTTTAATTATAAAATTGTGAATAGACTTTGGGCGTACTCTTATAATGATTAATAATCGCCATTTTCAATACCTTGCCGCAGTATTAAGTAAAATATACATTTATGTGTATGCTTAGCATTAAATAACAGCTACAATTTTTAAAAACTCTCAAGAAAGTTTATCCAACCTTAAAGTATAATTGGATGATGGACTATTAATTACTGCGATTATCGCATTGCTGCAAAAGTCATAGAATTTGAAATTCCATAAATTGCGTACATCTCTTATCTTAATACTATGATATATCCCAGAATGAATTGTTTCTGTTAATGTAATAAGCTTTCCTTGCTATATTATGCATTCCGACGTCATATTATATCATAGTGTTATCGTATTGTTCCATTTTGATCAGACCGCTAAATCTTACATAACCATTTGTAACTAACCAGCATGTATTTTTTGTTCACGCGTTTGTCAATATTCATGATTATCGTGGGCGATTGTGATGCACTTTTGAGAGGCTTCCATGGAATGTTTTTGAAAGTTTCCAGCTTGTTTTCTGTGGTAAGCGCGGAAGTAAAAAATAAAATGCGTTTAAATAAACTGAAATAAAAACAGAATGAAATGATAAATGGTGAAAAAAATGAAAATAAAAAAGCAAAACAAACACAAAAGGAAATTATTTTCAAATAAAATTAAAACAGATTTAATACACAATTGTGGCTTAGTCATAAAATTCTAAATCATATATATATTACATACGGTATATTATTATCTGATGATGATATGATTAAAACTGGTAGAATAATTATGTAATGTAGTACTTTAAATGTAATTGTAAGCATAGTATTATCACTAGTTCACAATATTATAGCTTTCTTAAAAACCCTTTACATAATTCATCATTCACTTTCTCTTTGTGTAAATTTTTTGAATAATTACGGGATGTTGCATTTTATCATGTATTCTTCATCAGAAAGTACGCAATATTGATGTAAACAAGAGGATTTTGTTTTAAGTTAAAATCAAAATGATATATGTTATGCATATATACAATTTTAATTTGTAGTATTTTTAGCAGTAATAAGTATTATGCTGGCTGTACACATACAAAATCATAATAAGATTCGAACCCTTCTTCCATTAAAACCAACGTTATCCACTTTCATTATCCGTTTCTAATCGGTGATGACTTTTTTTCTGAGATTGAAAAATTAACGCTTTTCTTCTCGTTGGTGAAGCATCAATATTAGCCTTAATACTATGCAAAACTGGCTTGTATTCGCCTGACTGTGTGGATTTTTAACGTGGTTACACCTGTATAAGAACTAAATTGAATTTTAAGGCATGATAAAATGAACTATACATAAAAATACTTTCACCGAGCCGCACATTTTTTCTTTGCTTTTTTAAAAAGTGTAAGTCCTGTTCTTTTGCCTTTTTAAATACTTTTGGTATCTGAACCTCAAAAATGATTTTCTTTTGTGTGCAAAAGTAGGTATGCTCTTATTAAAACTATAAACATTGCTTACTTAAAGCATAAAATTCAATAAAATAACGTGCTTGACACATTCAATTAAAACGAATATTAAAATATCATCATCATAACACAATAGGCATCAGATAAAATAACCCTAAGTAGATGTAATGTATAATTATTATAACATAATAATAATTAAAATTAATATTTAATATACACAAAAGTAATATAAATACTCAATTAAAATCAAGTTCTCCCTTTCTAAACATAAAATTAAAATTGTTTAATTAATAAAATATTTATTTACAAAATAACATGCACGTTATTCAGTATTAATTTCGTCGTCGTTATACGTGAAAGGGTACATGGAGTTGACATTTTTAAAGAATGCGTTATTTTAATTGGTTTAACTGGTAATCATAAAGTTCATAGCGTGTAGAACCTATACGGTCCTTTTAGTAATGATGTCGTCAATTGAAAGGTACATAAAATCATCCTTAAACAAAACCATAAACAGCTTGAATGGTAATAACATAATTATAGGTATGCATTACTCCTAACTTTCTTTTCCTGTCTGATAGAAACTATTCACATTTTTAAGTTTTTTTGCATTGCATTATTTTTTGGTATCCCTCCCATCATTCCATATCAACAAAATGAACTATTCATTTTCAAAAAATAACCAAACCCTAAAAATTAAATGATTGCAAATATTATGTGTAGAATTAAATTCTTTTGATTATTATTTACATGTGGATGACTTGGAAAAATGTTCAACCAGCTTCATTTTGAACCCAGTAAATAAAATAGCTGACAAAACTTTGAATCACTACTATTGATATTCGTTTTTCAGATCCAGAAATAAATCCTGAAATTTCTAACCTCAATTTTTTTGTTTTTTTTCTATTTTTACGTAACTAATCATAATTCGTAAAATAACAACATAATAATAATAATGACATTAATAAGAATGAGTAGTGTTGTTGTGTGCAAAGTAAAATTATCTATAATGTAGACAAGCAACTGTTTTGGCGGATGTGACAATAATGATGATCATTCAATAGTGAGCAAATTGAACATCTTCTAAAAATCTCAAAGTCAAAATGCATCACCACAAAATATTTTCCCTGGCAAAGGCATGGGAAGCAAAAAAACCAGTATTGTAATAACTTATACCTATAAAATTATAATAATTAGCTAATTATCTTTATATATCACAGGGGTCTGATTGCAAACTAAAAAATGGATGTAATATTACAATTCAGTACTCAGGATGGCAATTCAACATTGTAAAAATCCAACAACTGCATTATTTTAATCAAAGACAAACCTATTTTATACCATTTATAATTTCAATAATAATCACAATACACGAAAACAATTTTAGTGGCCAAACAAACATTTTAAAATGTAAACCAAAAATACCGCGCTACACAACTTTCTTTCCCATAAATATCCAACAAAACGATGTCGCTGACATTTAAATGCCTGAGTGAGTAGAATTCGAATACAATACAAGTGCATAGACACTTTTTTTGACAAGTCCAAGGTATTGCGGAAGTTTTTTGACATTGGACAAAACTATTTTAAGCATTTTTTGTTGAAGTCACAGATAAAGCAACCATTTAGTATAATTATTGAACACGTAAATACCCTTCATTTCCTTCTATTCTTTCGTACATACCTCTCTCTTCATTCCTTAACGGAATAATAATATAATTACCAATTCCGCTACCTTTCTTTCACAACTCTAAAAACAGACTTTTCCTTTCACAAAACACCCTTTCCAAATGCATTCTTATAAACTGCACAGCCAGGTTTTCTCTCAAGCTTTTTAATTGAAAGCATAAAGGCATTTTGTATGATAAGGTACTAAATATTAAAAAAGTAAAATTAAAGGTATATTTGGGTGGTACAGTATAGTCTCTTAATTGTATTTTAGCATGTATAAAGCATTGTTGCAATTAGAGCCAACATGTTACCTGGTTATTAAACGAACAAGTTTTGCAATTTAACGCGTGTGTGTGTATGCTACATTCTCTTTGGGAGAAATGCAATAGGCAAAACGGTTCTTTAATTAGGCACACGGTATTACAGCATCTGGGCTAATTGGTAATTTATAATTATTGCTAACAAGAACAAGTTTTGCATAAAACTATCACTAAACCAATAATGCAACCCGCAAACAAAAACAGAAGAATGTCTAATTCCTATCATTAATGCATAGAGGTAAATAAATGTATTTTTCAATATTGTGCAGTCTACAAACAATAGATTTTATACTAATACGTACTTGACACATTTCTAAACTATATTTTAAGTAAAACTAATAAATAATCTTGACATGATTGAACTGACTATATAATGGTATGCCATGGCAGGTTTGTAGTCGATTTAAAAAAAACTACAATCATCATTTTGAAACGCGAACAGTTTTACTCCCAAATTCAAATCTCCAAGCCTAAATGTCAACAACGGGGTGAACGTAAAAGAGATGCATTTTTTGGTAGTCGTTTAAATGTTGATATATCAATCATCATTGTATCAATTAAATTAAGGTACATAGATTTAAACCAATTGTGAAATAAACACGATTTTAGGCAAGCATTTCCCGATACTATACAAAGCGTAATATTGAATTAATACGAATGAAAGTCACTATAGTTTGACTAATGGGGTTGATTAAATGTTTTGTAAACATTAAGTAATATCTTTTCGTTGGACACAAGAATAATATTGAGTCATATTATACCCGCCTAGAGCTAATGATAAACCTCGTTAAATCAAGCAAAAAATTGTTAATCTTCATTAAACTAATAAATAAATACAACATAGTTCCACACCTGAAGCGAAATGAAACTTAACTCAAGCGTAACCACAGTATAGGTTTGCACCATTTTTCAACTTTTGACAATACTGTTTAAAACATTAAAATAATGAGGGATTTGTTAATGTGTACGTATCAGGGTTAATTGGCAGCGAAGGACTTGGATCTACGGAAAAATTCTTTCTAACTTCGTTAAAATACTCTACACGGGTGTTTGCTTTCGGTCTCCGATATAATGGAATAGATGTTTATGAAAAGGTTCTATTTTAGAAACCTGAACAAATTATTCTAAAGATACGTATATAGTAACTAAAATTCCTGAATACAATCATCACAGTTTTTAAAAATTATTCAATCATTTTAACAGGCATTTTTCATAGCAAGTACAATCAATGAAAGTTGTTTTTGAGCCTTTTTACAGCAAATAAATTTAAATAACAAATTAATATAAAGATTATTTTTTTAAAAGACAACCATTTTTTCAATAAATAAATCTAACTTGTATGAATTAATTAATCGGAAGGTATATGCACAGTACTAAAGATCAGTAAATGTTAAAACTTTCAACACTTAATAAATCTTAAATTTGACTAATTTGTTGAGATTTTCACAATGATGTGTATGAAAGAATGTTCAAATTAACTTCGCACCAGCATAACAGAGCTCTAACAAATAATACGATTAGTAAAACTGCCTCTTATCTAACCCTAAATAAATGTTTATGCAACTCAAGATGTTGTGAATAATTCCAGTGATATAATAATCTCTAGAGATCGTTTTTGGCCTTGTGATAAGGATTCGACCATTAAACCCCTTTTTCTTCACTTTTAAATTATTAGTCTAGATGTTCTCTCTAAAATTTGCGAAGGAATTTTGAAAGTGTAATTTGGTAACAAAATGGCAAGTTTATTCGTTCAGTTTGTCTTTTTTGAAGAATTAAGGTATATAGAAGATCTCGACTCGACAGGGAAAGTACAATTTTAAACTAGAACACTCATGGCCAATCACATTTTCTTCTCATTGCTGAATTCCTTCAAAGCACATAGGTCTAGTCTAGAATCTATATTATTCAATGTGTATACATATTAATATGTCAGTAAGGTCTGGAAGATCTGCTAAGAAATACTCAGAAATTTTATCAAGCTGCAAATTTTTAATAAATAGTAACAAAATGAGTCAAAAAATAATCTAAATGTTTGTCTATAATAGAAAATACCAATCAAAATACCGTTTTGAGCTGTTGTACAACAAAAGATTTGAGAAAAATATCATGAGAACAGCTTTTGTTAATTTTTCTACTCACGCTCAAAATATATTTGATTGGGTAATGATTTGCCATTTTTCATCATAATCATCACATTGCATTTCAAAATTTTTGGACTTGGTAAAATATTTCGAATGACAACAACTGGAATACTGTGTTATATTATTTTTATAAACAATTTGAAAGTAATCATAAATTGTGCTTATTAATAAAAATAGGCTATGTTAATCCTAAAAATCTAATTTTGCTTTTTTTGCTGCGGCTATTAGTTGGAGGTCTAAAAATGAGCATTATGTTGACAAATGAACTAAATCCCTTTGTATGCATTTCTATATCACTTGGACTTATTATGTAAAACATTGTCTTACATGTAATAAAACGTAGTTCGTCAGAAAAATACTTGTATTGGGCACCTGGTCAACGACTCACAAACCACAGAGCTGAGCGTTTCAATCTCAATTTCTCATGATGAAATATTCAAAACTCTTTGTTATACTTAATGGAACTGGTTAGTTACGTAATGTAAATGAAGACATCCATTTGTATTATTCTATGACCACTTGACAAGGATGTTTTTGTCTCTATCTTTCACGGAACTCTTTCTTTTCTTATTCAATCTAATAAATCCTACCCTTATTTGTAGTAGCACTGTAGTATATTTTACAACTATTTTAAGAATTGTATTTTGTACTTCAAACCGAGTGTCTTTTGCAGAGCACTTCGTGTTACTACACTAAAATCGTTTACACCGAAAAAAGGGTGTATGCGTGCACCATCCACACACTATCTATGGTCACTTTGATGTTATTCATATTAATAAATTGCTGCTGGACGGGGATTCTAAAAGGTTGCTTGCAGCAGCAGCAGAATAAGTCTGAACTTTTTTGGATTAAAGTAAGAGACTGGAATTATCAACAAAATCACAAGCAAATGACAAGACAAGTAGTTACTCATTATAATAAACATTCAAACTTGAAAACGTAAAGAAACTCAATTAATTGGAAAGCAAAACAGTTTTAACTTCTAATTGCTTAAAGTAGCGATAATTTTTAAAAAAAATTTAACTGAATTTAGTTTATGGAAATGTTTAACTGAATGACAAGCTCATAAAAACCTGAACACTCACACTGCTACGCACAAACAATCTCATCCCCAAAATACAGCAACAAATACGCAATGTCGCTTCTCACTTGTGTGGTTGTTGGCCTTTCAATTAAGAAGTCTTCACCCTTAAGTATATCCTTAGAAATATCTATTTCTTATTACATCATCGCGCCTTAATATACCTTAACTTATACCTAAACCTACTTAAAATTAGCTAAATTCTAGATTGAAAACACTTAAAATTCTAGTCTTATTGTTAGTTAATCAGTCCCTCAAAATGACTCATCCACAGTGACAGTAATAATCATCGTCAAACATATTATTTGTTTTTTAAATAATGATCATTCACGTAATGATATTTTTGTTCAGTGACAAGGATATTGATGTTTATGATGACGAATGAAAGGTTACATATTGCAGCTCTTTTAGAATATCAAAAACGGAAGGAGCTGTGTTCAACAATCACACACTTCATTGGTCTTGTACAAGTTTTTAACTAAAAAGTCATGCCTGTTTGGTTGTCTTTCATTATATGTTATATTAAATCTAGTATTTTAACAGTATTAGGATTAAAGAGAAACGCATATTACAGAAAAAATAGGACTAAAAGGACGAGGATTTTTTATAATAATATTCGATCTGTTTATAGACACCATTTATGTACCTTAATTATCATAACTAATTAATGAGAATGCTGTTGTAAAAGTACCATTTATAATAATCAGTATATATTTTGTATTACATAATCATATTATGGAACACTTGGCAATTTAATCCCCTAAACATTACGTGTACAGCTCCTATAAAAGCATCACGATTTTTCATAAAAATAGTGATGGTGATGATGAATTTTTGTCAACCGTTTTCTTTTCAGGTAGGTGGAACGAAAAAGCTCATTATTATTAGATAATACGAATGTAAATGAAAACTTTCACCATCATAGTTATTTCATTGCCATAAATATTGTATATTTGTGTAGTGGTTTCATAGTTGGTCTAGTATACTTCACTTTGACACCATACAGCAGCATTCACTTTCTCTTTCTCTAAAAGTAGAACATTGCACTTCTCTGGAAATTTGTATTGCTGTATTTTCTTTATGATTTCATTGATTTGTTCTTAATCATACACACTTGGACAAAGGAAGAGGATATTAATTTTGGCCATAAATCGCAAGGTTTAAGAAGAGGAAAAGACAAAAGTACACAAACTGACAATTCTACAGGATAAAAATTCTATCCGCGGTACCTTAATCCTATATTAATGCGCTTTCACCACCTGCCGACCCTTGTCAAATGTAAAAGCTCATTTTCCTATTATGTATACTTTTTATAACTTTGACCCTCTACTTAAACAACTGAAGATAACAAATTATGTTCTCACCCGGCAATAATCTTTCATTTGACAATTATACTTGCAAGGATGTCGTAAAAGCTTTTTATTAAAGCGAGCCATTTTCCTTTCTTCTCCATTTCAAAACCTGGCTGATCATTCAGAGACTTCAAATAAACAATTTCATGGTAGTTTTAGTAATGTACCATCAAATCTTATGCTGCAAACAACGGACTTAAAACTAATTGCTACTACTCACTTCGTATAATATGGATTCCCGTCTTACTTTGAATAGTGATAGCCTAAACTAAATGATTACACATTATTGGTGTGTTTGATAATATCACTGGAGAATTGCTCACAATGTTTCACTTATTCAAACCTTAATATTAATGAAAGCTAATCTCTAGTAAGTTTATGCATTATATCGACTCTATAATAATAAAACTAGAATGACCTTTTAAAATATTAATCTTATATGATTCCAGTATTAGCTAATATGTAAATAAGCTAAATATATATGTATTTATAGATATATTACTTTGTAAGATAATCATAGTATTCACATCTTTGTATGATTTTGTATATCAAATGTTATACTGTTGGCAACATTTAAAATTTGTCATAATAATAGCCTTCTTATAGTAAATTATGTATTTAAAACTTTCTAGCCTAATATTTTGCATAAAATGCATATTATATACAGGTATCTTCAATTCATCATTATTTTTGTGTATCGAACTTTACAATTTAGCGATAAGTTCATAATGGACTATAAATCAGTTTTTGATTTCATGTAAGTTTTTGTCGGTAGGTTGTATTACGTTCTTTATTTCGTTTGGTAAATCAATCCAACCTGATTTTGGATTGTATTAACAAGCTACTTTCTCTCGGCACATGAAATTTTTATGCAATTACATAATAAGCCTGTTTTTAAGAGATTTTCTCTTGTCGGAATTATGTAAACTGTACTCCTCTCCTCATTTCTTTCGTTCAACTTCAACATTTTTTAATCAATTGCAATTGCAGAGCTTCATTAGGTAGATATCAGACTTTTTGAGATTAGGTTTGCGTACTGTTTTGTTGGGAAACAATGCTTTCGCTTTAAATTGTCTTGTAAAAATCAGTCAATGCAATTTGTATGTTTTTAAAAAGTATCAACGAAGATGTCATTGATATCGTGTTTTACCACGTGGCCAGAAAACAATTCTTGCGTGGTTTGTGGTAATAAATAGATTGCGATAAGATCTTTGGAATATTTTCATCTCCTTTTAAAACCATTTCCATTCAACTTTCCCTATTTTCTCTTTCATATTTGTTTTTTATGTAAAATATTGGTTATATGGATGAGTAAAAAGAAGTAAAAATGAATCATTTTAAACAGGATTACATTTTTCTTCTTGATTAGAAGAATGCGAACGTACGAACGTTACGATATGGTATAACTACCAAAAAATCTTTCTAGGTTAAAATTTGCACCTTTTTACTAGCAAGATGGTTTATGAAAATCAGTCAGCATCAAAATATTTTCAGTGTTTTCCTACCAAATGATGCTTTTCAAAAGAAGTGAACTTTCACTTTCCCACTGAAATATATTTGATAAGGAAAGCCATTGATGCGATTGATCAGTCTGAGCTGGTCAAATATTTTCCTTCTACTACATATACTATATAGTACTATCATAAAACAAGTAACATTTGCATATTATGCACCTCTACACAGTTACGTCTATTTGTAAGCTACTATTTAAAATAATATTCTTGTCACAAACTAATAATAATTAAACTAAGATGCAATAATGACAATCAAGATGAATAACTAGAAAAGTGGTTAAATATAGTTAGCAGTAGCATTTTTGAGGAATAATGCACATGAGATCAATACATGGAGTTTTTTATGTACAATATCTGTATCAATACCTTTACTAATTGATGATGATTATTGATATTTTTGTAATGTTATTGATAAAGACTCGACGGAGCATTGTTTTGGAAAATTGTTGAGTAATTTTGAAGTGATTTCTTGCAATTGACATAAAAGAATACAAATTCAATCTTTTTGTGTAAACTCTATGAGAAAGGAAACTGTAATGGGTTTCCCATTGATTAAATAATGAATTAAGCAAAATAGGCCCACCACCACCCCTTTCACACGCGCACATTTTCCTATGGCCATTGTAATTTACTTTTACCAAGGCATATTAGCTGGATGAGCCAGCCTGTATTGAGGAAAAAGTCAATCAGTGTACTCGATTGCACTTGATTCTTTGCAAATAACTAGATTTATGTGGATTTGACGCTACTAAAATCAATGACATAACAGAGGCAGCCTTTTTTCCCACAAAGCATCAGATCCTATAATATTATGTTAATTACTTGGAAAGCTGCCACTTTAAATATCAGTCTAATAAACAGTTAAAACGGGAATAGCAGGAATATTTATATTTTATAGACTTTAAACAACTGATCGTTTTTTGTGCATTTTAGGAAATGGTGGTAAAAATTGTAAATTCTTGACATACCGTTTTGGTGAAAATATTCAAACTTATTCTAATTAAAATATTTAACAATAGTAAACGATGAGAATGATGATTTGAACTAGAACAAAACTT
The DNA here is from genome assembly GCA_036507315.1 of Lepidocyrtus fimetarius. NCBI lineage: Eukaryota > Metazoa > Arthropoda > Collembola > Entomobryomorpha > Entomobryidae > Lepidocyrtus > Lepidocyrtus fimetarius. The sequence goes on from JAANSO010000675.1 coordinate 23,940, forward strand.
GACAATGTGATAAAGGTAACTGGAATACAGATGCATTGTGTAAGAAATAAGATTCGTTTCAATATTTCGTGTGAATGATTTTGATGTGAACTGTTGCTAAAAGTTCTAAAGCCTGAATAATACAATTAAGGGTGTTCAATTTACATTAAGACTACCAAAGCCCTTGGAAAGAGCTGTTGTATCTTAGATTTGAGTAGAGAAAATGCATATAAAACGCTTGCTGCTTAAAGCTTTGAGGAAAAGGAATACGGACTTTACAAAATGAAGGATGTATGGAGTAAAGCAGGTAGGTGGAAAGCCGGTTTTGATAATAGTGGGTGTGTAGATTGGTGATAATAGTATGAGGAAATAAAGTATTTGCAAAACTAAAATACAAGCATAATTTAAAGGGTTAAATTTCAAAGCATATTGCAGCTTATAATATTATGTTAAAAATCCAGCATTTAGAACTTAATTAAGAGTCTTACAATTTCTTAGGTATATATATTATATATGCATAGTAAGTATATAATCATTATTATCAGGTATTAAATTAGTAATAATATGAATTAAATGAGAAGATCATTGCATCGGTACCCCATATAGCACAGCACAATATAACAGTCTACAAAAAGGAAACTTTAAAAGGCGACAAGTCCTGTATTTCACTGTGTTTTTTAGCAAAGCAGCTATTTTTACATTAATTACGACTTTGTGAAAATTCATTGGCAAATTTAAAACAAACTGATTCATAATAGCAGAGATAAACTTACGTCGTTAAAAGCAAGGAAAGGACTTGATAACTTTAAATACATTTGTGGGTTTTTATAACTAAAATACTTAGTCACACTTAAATAATAATAAAACAATTATATCACCTTACATCATAATATTATAATCGTTACGATTAGTGGTACGGACCAGTCAAAAACAAATGCTTCGGTATGTAGTTTGAATAACATTATCATCACCATTGATTACACCATTCTTGATAAAATATGGATCTAAGACCCATTTAAAATCTGTAATAAATTATAATACAGTAATCGTTTTAATTCCGATTAATCGGAAACATAAGTACTTATAGTACTTACTAAGTACACCTGATTACTGTTATTGAATGTGAAGACTAAATAATACCCAATGTGTTCCTTAAATATGCATGATATAGAGTTCATTTAAAATTATGCTTTCCTTTTAAAAGCATATACATTCTTCAAAGTCAGTTAAAATTCGAAACCCTTTCATTATAGTTCATTAGAATGGGTCGTCCAAAATAAAAGAGAAACTAGAGAAAGTCTTTTGGTTGTATTTTTCGGTTTTTTTGTGGATTTTAATTTAAGCAGACTCTCCACCGAGAAGATCTCCAGGCAAGAGAGAGTTGAGAGATGAAGGTGTTGCTCGATCTGGAGCGTCAAGACCAGATGAACCCCTAGAAAAAATTGAAATATGTATATCAATTTTCGTCGTTTATCTCAGTTTGCGTATTTCGGTTTCAGACAAAATACTAACCATGGATTGTTGGACCACAGAGGGCTGCTATCACGCATTACTCCCCAAGGGTTATCATTACTGTTATTTCCTGACAAAAACCCTGCGAATAATATTTCATTA